>JAPFBL010000040.1:620000-690000 GCA_026182355.1 Hermatobates lingyangjiaoensis | reverse complement strand
GGCGTCTTGCCGTCTTCAGGAGAGAAGAAAGAAAGAAAATAAAAGGAGAAAGAATGAAGGAACGGAGACGTAAATGCGTCCACTGGCCGTATGTATATATATGTATATATATAATATACATATATATATATATATATATATATATATAAAATATGCATAAACTCAAAAATTGTTATTGACCTCTTCTATTCTATTCACTGTTTTGTTATTGAGGGCTAGGTCAAATAAAAGAAAATAAACTCCTTTCTAGGCCGACGTTTCGATGTATTTGTACATCATCTTCAGGGCTAAAATTAGAGTAAGACTATAATACATTTATCAAAACAATCTACAACTCACATAGAGAAATAACACACACTTTTGTTACAACCAACAGATACATACAAAAGGTTATTTTATAATCAGAGTTGTTGAGTACACATCTATTTAAAAGTATCTGACAAAAGGAAATTAGTTTTACCTTGGAAAGTGTGCTACTGGTTATTTTAGTTACATAAGAATTAATTGGTTATAAATCCGAAAAACACTACTTGTCAATTCATCTATCATTTCCACAAAATGTTCACCCGCCCTGTTTTGTGGACCTCCTAATTCATGATATATATATATATATATCAAACAACAATATGAAACCTAGTTGGGTTTTTGACTCTGACGAAGACCACTTGTTACGGTTGAAAGATCTTAGTCTTGTTTTCCCATTTCATATTGTGGTTTGATCTTTGATTGTTATTTCACGTGTTTATGTGAAATCTTTTTATATATATATAAATATTTCACAGTATATACGTGAAACAAAAATCAACCTCTACCAATACCCCTACAATATGAAAACCGGAAATGTAACTAAACTTGGAGGGCACTTAAATGGAGATACAAAATCCTAATATCAGTTAAAAGTAAAAGAGAAATATTTTTGTATTACTTATTATAAAAATAAAAAAAAAACAAATAAAAAATCCTCTCGTTCTGAAATATCTCCCCTCCCCTCACTCTGTCTCCGTCCGTCTGTTTGTCTTTATACGTATTTGAATTGCTATCCACTCTGCATGGTGTCCACGTACATATTTCTGTTAAGGACTCCATGATTGAAAATATATATAGTTATATAACATAAAGGATAGTATAAACAGTTACAATCATTTGTCTTACAAATATTTGTTTCTCTTATGCTTCAATCTAATAGAAATTTACATGGGATTGTTTTTTTACAACTTCATGTTTTATGTTATCCATATGAAAATAGATATCTCATCTTAAATAAACATTTAAATTTATCATTATTTTATGTTGGTTCTAAATAAAAATGTTATAAAATATGAATGGCTTAAAATATATTTGAATATCTTTAAAAAGGAAAAGTAATTTTTTTTGTTTATAAATAATTGATAGGTTTTTTTTGGGAACAATAGCTGGTGAGTGATGAAGAGGCTTTTGTTGTGCGGTGGGCAGCGTTGTGGAGATAGAAGGTTTTCCCAGGGACGGGAAATTGAAATCCAGCTGGTCCTAGGTTGTGTTTTGACGGAGGCACTCAATCGACTTCTGCCTAATCGGGAAACACCTAGTTTTTGGCCAAGGGAAATAAACCAGCTTCCACTTGAATGTGTTCCAATTATCTTTCTCGTATCATTTCTCTTTTCAACTCCAATACTTAATTGTATTTTTTTTTTAAAGTATATTATTTGACTTCTTGAAGCAAGGGCATGTCTTCTTTTACTTCTATTCGTTTAATTACGTACACTATGCTTCATCGTATGTCGTATCACGAGCAAATCTTCGTATATTGATTCGAATTAGATCGAAATTTAAATCGTATATGGAAATATTTGTATATCGGTATGTTTGTACATTTTCCTTGTTCAGAAAAATTGATATTATAATACGGACTGTTTTCTGCAAAAATTGGTCGTATTTTGAGACTTATTTTCCTTAAAAATACATTATAATTCGATTAATCTGTTCCACAGCACAAAAAACTACGATAATTCCTTAAATTACAGGGTGTAGATATGAATTATTCATATATAAAAATAGAAATCAACTAAATTAGACAGATATAAAACAAATGGATTATAAATAAATTAGACAGAATAAATATAAGATCGCCTTACCTTAGGGCCTGGTGGGAGGAGGTCGCAAGAGACGGAGGTGTGGAGCGTACCGTAACTGACACTCTTATTTATTTTTTAATTTTATTTTTATACTTCTCTTCCTTCAGTAACTTGGGTTTTTCTTTTACTTTCACTCGTTTAATTACGTTCATTATGCTTCATCGTATCTCGAGTAAAACTTCATATATTGAGAATAATTAGATGGAAATTTAAATCTTATATCGAAAAATTTGTGTAACGGTATGTTTGTACATTTTCCTGGTTCAGAAAAACGATGATTTCTTGACGTATGTAGGTGAATAGGTTTGATTTTTAGAATTACTCTGCAACTTCACTGATCGAATAATCTTAATATCAGTATAAAATATTTCTTATTATTGAGAATTTTTGCGTCATTAGAAAACTGCTTAATTCCAATTCACACCAACACATGTACTTATTTTATTCTGTTCTAGTTATGTTATGGACATACTGCTTTGCAGTTTTTATTCTTTTTATGATAGTAGTCAATATTAATCTATATCTGTATATATAAAGTTCGTGAATTTGTTTGTTTGTTCACCCATTTTCCGTGAAGAAGGAGACCTGAAATTAAATATATATTATATACTATCTGAATAATGTTAAATAAAAGAAAATCACCACTATATTTCCAAAATTTGAGCCGGGTAGCAACTATCTTGCGTGCTTGCATATGACAGTAGTGCAAGTGTATTATATATAAATGTAACAAACAATGTTGTTTTAATTTAATATTTTCTTTATATAAACACTGGTAATAAACTAAAGGCCCAGAGTCAGGGTAGCCCACTGGCTTGCGTGCTCGCCGATATCAGTGGCAAAAATATATTAAAAATCAATGTAACAAAAAAAATTTTTGAATTTAAGATTTGAATAATATAAACAATGGTAATAAAGTAAAAGCATGTATGGATCCAGAGTAGCCAGTCACTTACGTCCTCGCTGATGACAGTAGTAAAAATATATTATATATAAATGTAACAAAAAAAAAATTAAAATTTGCGAAATATAAACACTGGTAATAAAATAAAGGCATGGAGTTAGAGTAGCCGAGAGGCTTGCGTGCACTGATGATAGTAGTGCAAATATATTGAATTGATGTTTTATTTATTTATATGATAAAATAAATGATTTTTTTTATTTTAAATGATTTTTATTTTGGTAACTATACTTACTTTATATATATCTTGAATCATGTTAAGAATACTTTATCAAAATCTTGGGCTATATAAGAATCTGTTTCCATTCTTAATAAGAAGAATCAAGAATTAAAATTATCTGTGTCAATCATGTTTAGTGAATTAATTCCAATATCTATTGTTATAATTTCTGAGTGACACAAAGGTTCACGGGTAGGTCTAGTCATTATATAAAAGTATAATACGTATACGTATAAAAACTTTGCATCTACGTTGAGTTTCCAATCCATTCAAATCTTGTTTTAGGTTAGATAAAACAAATCTACAAAGTTTCAGCTGACATATGGTTACTGAGTTTACTTGTGACCACATTTTTGCGGACAAACAAACAAACAAACAGAAAATTTTCTAAGGATTGATTCGGTTTGTCTAATGTATAAAACATAAAGAGAACTAGTCAGTTCTAAGCAATATACAGACAAAACCTTTCTTTTGTTTACATAGATAATACTCTCTAGGGTATTACTTTTATTTTTATTTTTATTGACCGTTTCATAGATTTTTTTTATAATTGAACATTATAGATTGAGTAACCTAAGCTTTCCTTCAGATTTAGCCATACTTTACATACTCACAGTATAGTACCATCGATGAAAGAAAACGGTATTTAACAGCTGGGTGTAAATGTAACGCACATGCTTTTCTTTCTCCTTAGTATTGGTTTTTGTAATCAAAATTTATTTTTTTATCCTTTTAAGTTGGGATTGCTGATTTACTCTTCCAGAATTTGTCAGGTATTGTATTTTCAGGTGGGAGTGGTGTTATGAAGGCTAGTCTACAGTGTTTTGTACCATGAAATAGTCACAACCCGTCTACCTTGACAAAGCAGTGACACTGAGCTCATCATAATCGTATTTCTCTAGATCATTAAGTTTTCTGCTTGCTATCAGACTTGCTGAGTCACAATTAAGTTCATTACATAGCTATTCTAGGGTGATTAAATCTAAACAAGGCTCCACTAGTGAATCGTTGATTTCAAAATTTGAGCCTTTCTTTCAGGATACGCTCCTCTTAACAATAGCCGTCAATTAAGACTCGTTTTTGTTTCTGTTTTTAGAGTGTTCCTCCATACAGGCTTTCATTTATTACAAAGTATTATTTCCTGATATAAAATCATATTGTGTATATACTTGTTCTTCTTTATCGAGATTTGGTCCAGTATCAAACAATTCTCAAAAAAACACCTTTAAGCTAACGTTTCATCTATATTTCTAGAATCATCGGAGATTAGCTTTTTTTTTATACTAAAATACTTTACATTGTAAATTTATTCTAATCATCTATAGAGTTGTACTGATGTAATATATATATACATTAACACACAGAAAAGAACACAGAAAATGACTACAGAACTCACTTCAATATTTCGACATCTATCGTCATCAGGAAGAAATACGAAATTTTGCGTTGAAAAGCAAACTACAACTGGCCTCCAGAGAAACTCGTTGAACCAGCGCAGTACTGTCCACCAACGGACAGAGGAAAAATATAAATCTCTATAATATTTATTTATAAAACAAGATAACAAATTTAAAATAATAATAAAGACAATGATAACTATGAAAATAAAAAGTAAAAAAAATAAGAATATATACATATTCTAAAATTGTTCTTGACCAAGAGGTCAAGGTAGTATTTGATAAGATTTTTGAGGGTTAGGTCCTGGCTTATATATATATATATATATATATATCAGCTCAAAAACGAAGAAAAGCAACACACAGAGAAAGAGACACACATACAAACTAAAATTTTTGGATGATCCATCTTCAGGAAAAAATTTGAGTTTGTAAGTGTGTCTCTTTCTCTGTGTGTTGCTTTTCTTCATTTTTGAGCTGATTTGCGTCCAGTTTGGATCGTTTTTTTACGAATTTTGAGTGATATATATATACCTTCGGATATGCATGCTTTGTTAAACACGACAAAGTAGTTCCTGTCTATAAGTTTCTTCTCAAGACCTTCGATTTGCATAAAGATATATATATATATATTCGTATAAGAGGGCAGCAGATCTTCTTATAAACAAATGGAATTAAAAGGTGCAGCAGCTTCTGCATTTACGACCTTTTTGCTGACAGCCTCGATTTTCCTTATTATCTTACGATGTTCTGGAGGTAATTGCTATATATAATGGGCCAGAGACATGTCAACGTGACAAACAAAACGATTAAGAAAGCATGTGTGAAACAACGACTTTAATAAATACTCACATGTTCAAGAACAGACAACCTTGTTCTTATATATAAAATATATATTATACATAATTTATTTTATGTATATATATATTAAATATATATATATATACATATATACTTATATATATATATATATATATAAATGCATGAAATGGAATAAAACGGACCAGTGTTGACCATCGGGAGATAGGGTCCACATATAGATTTCCACTATTAATATACAGAAGCCAAAAAATATTTCAATGGAAAAGAAAATTTCAAAATACACAAGAAGAAATATTTCATATTCAATTTTCCTATTATTTTGAATACATCATTTTTATTTAAATTTTTTTATGTAATTGTTAATTAGAATAGTTATATATTTCATAGGCTATATGTACTTAATATTACTTTGAATCCTCACTATTTAGTTTACATCCTTTATGTATATAAAAAAAAAAACACTTAAACTCATTTCTTAGAATGAGGAAAACACAAAGGGTGAGGAAAATACCTCCGACAAAAAAATTATTTTCTACTTTAATAGTTCGATGAAAACATCATCAGGAGGACACGATCTGATGAAGCAACAAACTGCAATGTTGAGTTATTTCAAACAATAAGGCAGAAAAGAGGTAAACGCATAGAAGGGGAATAAGGGAATTTAAATAAATACATAAAACAAAATGATAACTACTACAAAAAAAAGTAACTCTAATATAATAAAAAGATTTCACATAAACACGTGAAATAACAATCAATGATCAAATCACAATAAGAAATGGGAAAACATGACTAAGATCTTTCAACCGTAACAAGGTTACGGTTTGAAATGGTATTTAAAATACCACTCTTCCCTCCCACTCTTCTCAACCCCTCACCAGATGTTTTCTGCATCTAGTGTTTCAGTTGGTTTCTGACTCTGACGAAGACCGCTTGTTAACGGTTGAAAGATTTTAGTATTGTTTTCCCATTTCTTATTGTGGTTTGATCATCTAATATAATAAATAAAAGTCTGAAATAAGGATAAGTAAAACTAATATGCTTTTATTAATTAATTTCAAAGACTGAAATATTGATCTATTTTGGTAAAAGCTGTCTAAGAATATGCTACACTGAAAAGATACTTCATTTTTGAAATTTTTAGGAAACCGTCATTAGAAGGTTATAGAGGGAAGGCTTGGCGGCTCAGTGGCGAAATTTGAGGATTACTTTTATAATTTACGTTTATGAGCTTCGTAAAAAAATCGTGAGTTTATTCTTGTTTGCAGGGTTTACTTAATGAAAGTAGCAATATTGGATGCCCTGCAGTTTTGAGTTTATTAATAATAATAATGTTAAACTGGAGATGTCAATATGAGGGTGACCATGAAACTGGCGAAGAGTAAAAATAACTGTCGACCTGTGGATCACAGTGTTTACACTTGTGGTCTTAATTCTATATTACGGTCAACACTGCCCAGTAAATAACTAAGGGACTAACAGTGTTTAGAGCGGTGCAGGCAAGCGAAACAGAGCCTTTAGAGTTCTGCACTAAAAGCAGACATTGCTAAATAATTTACGACCGCGGAGAAAACTCAATGCCCACTGAAAGCCGGCAAAACAAAGCCAGATGGCTGAAAATGGAAGTATATTTCAAAGGTGGGCAGTTTGTCAAGCGGCTGGCCGCAGTCAATGACAGTGCATTAAAAACAACGTCACATATCACTTTAAAAATGAATTCATTCTGCAGTCAGACCTTGAATACATGCTTTAGTTATTTATAAACACTGCAGTTTTATTCTGCTTGGGTGATATAGCAAGCAGAATAAAACATAAATCTAATATAAACATATAACTAAGTGTACTTGAAGAAAAAAGAAAAGGTTTTGCAGTATCTTCGTCAGATAAGAAACCACTTATGTGGTGTTTGTGCTGAAGAGAGTGAGTGAATACGCTCATACGTGCGCATTCATGTGCGTATATGAATCTGTCTCACTGAGGGCATGTCTTTTTCTAAAAAACTATAAAAAAAATAATTAGCGGATCTCCTCGGTGTAAGCATCGGCTCTCATTTAGAAAATATAAGAAACTTTACCATAATAATAAAATGTATTTACCATAGATTTGTTTATCATAGAATTTTAATATATGTATATTACAACATATATTATATTATAATATATATTAATTATATATATTATGTATATAATGATATATATATTAAAATATATATTATATTATAATATATATTAATTATATATATAATGATATATATATTAAAATATATATTGAAAAATATATATATATATAAAAGATTTCACATAAACACGTGAAATAACAATCAATGATCAAACCACAATAACTTGGGTTTTTGACTCTGACGAAGACCGCTTGTTACGGTTGAAAGATCTTAGTCTTGTTTTCCCATTTCTTATTGTGGTTTGATCATTGATATATATATATATATATATATATATATACTGAGAGCCAGTTGGGTTTTTGACTCTAACGAAGACCGCTTGTTACGGTTGAAAGATCTTAATCTTGTTTTCCAATTTTCTTATTAATCCCATTTTCCCATTTTCAATAATTATCTGCATTTCAACGTATATATCTTGTTTTAAAATAATATTAAAATTGTTATTATAAAAAATATATAATAACCATTTCATCTATATTGAATATTGAAACTTAATCCTTGTTGATTTATAATATCAGCAGAATGAACTTCTTTGATCATAAGAAGTCCCATTAAGTAAAAAGAAATTATATAAAAGGAATCTCAAAAATTCAGAAATGACAGTCACCTGTATTTAAATGAAGAAAGTGAGCTTGTTTTAAACAAAAATTCTGCTAATTAGTGTTTGACCTTCATCGCCGGGTATTCCAAGAGGAAACAAATGAAATTAGGGGCTAAATGAAGTGCAATCAGGTAAAGGTTCTCAGAATAGAGAGGATAGCTTTATTAAGGTGTTGAGAGACATTGTTTGCCTTTCATTTGTTTTCCAATCTCAATATTTAACTATTGTTATCCCTTTTTATTAGAAATTCGAATTAAAACAATTTCGAATAAACAAAAATTATTTTCTTTTTGACTTATAAACTGTTGATTGATTACATACAGGGCTTTATTGCATAATTTTATGAAAAATGATAACTGGTATTGAATATGCTGTGTCTCTATATCAGTCACTTTATCTTTATGAGATTTATTTTATAATATATACCATTCATCTTTCAAGCATCACACACTCTCTTTTTATCTCTCTTGCTACATATATATATATATAATATATATATACATCGCTCTTTGGAGCGATTCACTTCTTTTTCTGAAGACGAGGACATCGAAATATAGTAGTGAGTTCAGTGGTTTCCTTTCTATGTGTTCTTTTTCTAAATTCTAGTTTATATATGTATATATATATAGATGAAATATCGACCGTGGAATAGAAACAAAACTAATTTTCATGGGGACTTAATAAACTCTTAACTCTTAATTAAATTAAGAGTTTAATTTGAACCTGAAGAACTGACCGAGTCCCGATAAAATTTAGTTTTATATATATATATATATATATATAAACGAATGTTTTCCTTATCTCGACCACATATATTTAACATTACTTTTCTTTTTTATCGAGGTTTGGTCTAGCTTCAATAATTCAACACCTTTAACCCGACGTTTCGTCTATATTTGTAGACATCTTCAGGGATACATCAATACAGAATTTAACTACAATAACATGAAACATAATTATATTACATTACTTAATTAATATACATAATTACCTTGGTATTTTTCTATTGTGAGGAAGCAACTGTATAACGGTTTGTGTTCAAATCAGCTAGTGTGCTGCCCTAGTGACAGTTTTTCGAACCTTCTAATCTGACTTGATAACTCAAAAGAACCCTAAAAACTCATTAAAACTATATCAAAAAAGAAAAAAAAACCAGGAAACTACAAACATATTTAATAATTACTAAGTAATATACTATATATTTTACTTAGGTTTTCTGTATCCGTTTTTTTATTCTACCCATTCTTGGTTTTACGAATGTGAATCATTTCTTTCATAAGCCTCTTATTTTTATTATTTTCATAATCTATAATCTTAGTATCATCTAAGTTAAAGTTATGACTATTGTTGATAGAATGATGGGCTAAAGCACATTTTATTAAACAAGATTTTAAATAAACACGTGAATAACAATCAATGTCAAACCACAAAATGAAAAGGGAAAAAAGACTAATATCTTTCAACCGTAACAAGCGTTCTACGTCAGCATGTTTGTCTAGTTAGATAAAGGCCCATAAATTAGAACTAAAATTAAAACCTTAAATAATTGTTTAAATGAAAAGGTAATACCTTTTTTTTTGTTTTGACTCACACGTATTCTATCAAACGGTCGATATATCATTGTAAGATATATAATATTATTATTGTAAGAGATATAAAGATTTCACATAAACACGTGAAATAACAATCAATGATCAAACCACAATAAGAAAATGGTATAACAAGACTATATATATATATATATATATATATAATATATAATATATATATTATATATATATTAGTAATTTAGGAAGCAGTCCTTCATTTATACAGGTTTGATTAAATAATACGCCATATTTACGGTTGATTAGTTTCCTTGTGTATTTCTCAAGGGATCTGAATAATCTTCTTGTACAAACATCTAAATTGAATAGAACATTTCCAATGGTTCCATTGTCTTTACATCTTGCATTTCCACTAATTTTACTATTGTCACAACAGTCACAACTAGTATTATTACTATTACTACTACCACTATTATCACTACTACTATTATCACTACTACTATTATCACTACTATCGACATGTTTCGACTGCTCGTCAGTCATCTTCTGGATAAGGAGGTTCTTTGCTGAGTTGTTGGTATTTACTGCAGTTTTTGATCAGCTACGAGTGGTCTAATGGTGGGTTTCGGTAATCAGTTTCTGATTGGCTGGTTGTAGGGATGGAGAGGGCATGGTTATGCAGGTACTGTTATCTGGTGGCCAGCAGATGAAGTTATTGGGGCCAAGAGCTTGAGCACCCTGCTACTACTATTAAGTTGAGTGTTGAGAGTCGGTTTCCTTTCCTGTATTAAAATGGCTTCCAGAATTAGCAATTTTTGCCAACTACTATATGTGCAACCTAGAAAATAAAATTGTGGAAACTACCCAAGGACAGATATATTGTCGTTATATTGACGACTGCTTTGTCACTATGGAAACACCAGAAAAGCTATCTAAACTTAAGAATATGCTGGAAAATAATTCATGCTTGAAATTTACCATTGATCCTTCTATCCAAAACAAAATTCATTTCCTAAATGTTAAAATAGATTTTTCAACTGACCAGACAGTAACTTCTTTGTATAGGAAAGCATCCAACACTATGTCGTTCCTCAACTACCACAGTGAATGTCCCCTGCGTTATAAGAAAAATACTGTTAAAGCCCTCATCCAAAGAACCTTCAAGATAGCCTCTAATTGGCAGATGTTCCACCAAGACATTGCAACCATCAAACAGGCGCTAATAAATAATGGGTACCCCAATGGATTGTTCGAAGAATTATTACGGCAATACCTGAACAAGAAAAATACTCGAAACGAACAAACTGAACCTACAGGCACCACGCACAAAATATATTACAAAAATCAATTCAGTGACCACTATAAAACAGACGAGAGGATTTTAAAAAACATCATCCAGAATAATGTAAAATGTACCAACCCCCAAGATCGTATAGAACTCAACATATACTACCAGGGCCCAACAATAAGAAACTTAATCATGAGGAACAACAACCAGCCCAAGGACTCTCCGTTGAAGGAAGCAGGCCTAGTGTACGAATACACTTGTCGAACCGGGGACTGTGAAACCCGTAACAATTCGTACATTGGCATGACTACTACTTCCCTATCACGGAGACTTACTATGCACTTAGCCGGAGGTGCTCCTCGAAACCATGCTGAATCTATTCATAAAACCAATATTCGAAGGGAAGACCTTGTGAATAATACAACAATCATACTAAAGGAAAAGGATCCACAAAAATTGCTAATTCTGGAAGCCATTTTAATACAGGAAAGGAAACCGACTCTCAACACTCAACTTAATAGTAGTAGCAGGGTGCTCAAGCTCTTGGCCCCAATAACTTCATCTGCTGGCCACCAGATAACAGTACCTGCATAACCATGCCCTCTCCATCCCTACAACCAGCCAATCAGAAACTGATTACCGAAACCCACCATTAGACCACTCGTAGCTGATCAAAAACTGCAGTAAATACCAACAACTCAGCAAAGAACCTCCTTATCCAGAAGATGACTGACGAGCAGTCGAAACATGTCGATAGTAGTGATAATAGTAGTAGTGATAATAGTAGTAGTGATAATAGTGGTAGTAGTAATAGTAATAGTACTAGTTGTGACTGTTGTGACAATAGTAAAATTAGTGGAAATGCAAGATGTAAAGACAATGGAACCATTGGAAATGTTCTATTCAATTTAGATGTTTGTACAAGAAGATTATTCAGATCCCTTGAGAAATACACAAGGAAACTAATCAACCGTAAATATGGCGTATTATTTAATCAAACCTGTATATATATATATATATATATATATATATATATATATATATATATATAGAAAACTAATTAAAAAGAAGATAGCACACAGATAGACACAGGAATAACTCACTTCTATATTTCGACCATCGTTGTCATCAGGAGGTGATGAGTCACGCAGGAAGACAGAGCGGCGACCATCTCTTTTTTATAATTCGTTTTTTGTTTAAAAATCCGCTGGACCGTTTCTTTTAATTTCTACCTAATGCCATAACGATAATAGGAAAAACAACCTTAAAGAAAACTAGTGAAACAAACTATATTATACACTACAAAAACACAAACTGAGTTTAAAATTAAAGTGATACAAGCTTTCGACCTCACTGGCCATCATCAGTTAAACGTCATATATATATATATATATATATATATATCATAAAAATGAAGTCAAATAATATATTTGACTTTGTTAAAATCAATATAACTCATATTATAATTGCAAACTGTATATTATGAAAATCTACTAATGATATATCATTAAAAGTTTAAATTATAATTTCTTTCTGAGAGATTTATTTAATTTCTACTAAATTTTTAAATAATAATAAATCACGAGGTATGCAATCTTTAATTATATGGGGTTTACTCAGGGTGAAAATAAGGAGAAAATCAACTCTTCACACAAAAAATATTATACTTGTCTATAATCTTTGTCTGTGTAAAATCATTTGTATGGAATTTTGTTTTGTTTTTTTCTTTCCTTCATTCTAACTTCATTAAACAATATTGATGGAGGGTTTATTTCAAAGTCTTTTGGGGGGGTGTAGTTGGTATGTAAGCTTGGTGGGTCTCGAATGACCGATGTCGGTATATCAGTACCACTGCCGTGTTACACATGTAATTACAAAATTTAAACTAAATTTTATTCAGTTTAGCATACTTAGGTAAAAACTGGTTGTTATTTGACCACGAGTGTATGGTGGTTAGACCTGTTATAATGTTAAGAGTCTGTTTCAAACTTTGACCATAAGAGTAGAGCATAGGGGGAAGCAGTGTAAACCTTTGAGCATTGTCTGCTAAACAGCTTTGGCAACCGACTTGGCTTTTAACAATGAAGAACAAAGGCAATGCTTAGGAAGGGAACTAACCAGCTTGAATGAGAAGCGAACTTGTTTCGGAAAAGTTCATTCTATACGACTGGCTAGCCAACATCTGTTTGCGGCCAGACTCACTACATTTACTGCTATACAAACTAAGTTGCGTAATATTGTGGTCTAATTTATTAGAGACACCTTTTATCGTAAGTTAACGAGTCGTCCTTAAAATAGACACACGTATACCGCAAAGCCCTTTTTTCTACCATAAGTCCAGTTTTTTTTTCTAAAAAATAAGGTTTAAGAGCTTCTTTATATTCTACATAATTTTTACTTTATTTTAATTTACTTAAATTGTACTACCTTAACCAAGATTTCCTCAAGATTGAAAAATTAATACGTTCAATAAATATGTACTAATACTTTTATAAATTTAAGTATACTTTAGTTTTTACTTTACTATAACTAAAGTATAGTGAATGGAAAAATTAAATCCCGAGATTTTGACGGATTTAAATGTTTTGAGGTCCCCATACTACTCTTAAGAGGTTTTTTCGATTATCTCTGTGTGTATGTGTGTGTGTTTCATTTTTCCTTATATGTATGTATACACACATGCACACTTTCATTTGCACAAATTACTTCAATAGGAGTTATAACATTGATATTTTAGCTTAGAGTACGTTTATACAAACGACTAGTTCCAATAAAACAGGATTTAAAAAAATAATCAACATAGAAATATATTGCATGTACTTTTATACATTTAATGATGTTATAATACATTAAAACTATTTTCTAAGCTGTGAAAAACAACTAAATTAATTTAAGTGAAAGTTTTATTAGGCTGTAAAGCCTTTATTGTGCATTTTATTTCTGTCGTTATACTATGAGCAGTTCTGGGCCCTTAAGAATTACACAAGCATCTCTGTTCACGAATGCTTCAGTTTACCACTGAATCGGTTTACGACCTTGTTTAATGACCTAATTTTGGCTTTCTTGGCCAACAATAGCTCGGTTTACAATGACCTTTGTTGAATAATACTGGTTCAGAGGGGTTGGTTGCATTACTCGGTTTTCAGTTTGTCTCGATGACCTAATGTTGGCTTGGTTGGTACACAATTACTCCGTTTTTAATTACCTTTAGCAACCTAATTTTAAATTGGTTGGCCTGTAATGTCTCATTTTTTAATCTGACATTGGATCTGGTTCTTGATTTACAATTACTCCGTTTACAATCAGCTTTGCCTACCTAATTACAATGACTCGGTTTACAATCAGCTTTGCCTACCTAATTCTGGCCTACCTAATTACAATTACTCCGTTTACAATCAGCTTTGCCTACCTAATTCTGGCCTACCTAATTACAATTACTCCGTTTACAATCAGCTTTGCCTACCTAATTACAATGACTCGGTTGACAATCAGCGTTGACGATTTAATTCTGGCTTGGTTCCATTATGATTAGTTTAACAATCAGTTTCAGCATTGTCATTCCTTCTAAATTGGCCTACATTTACCCAGTTTATCACTAGTCATGCAGACCTGTGTGATTTGTACAAAGCGCATTCCCGGAGTGATACGCTCACTGAAATTAAACGCTTGGTATCCAATGATTCAGCAAATAATCACTCATACCTGCCATCTAAAAGTGCAAGTAAGCCTGCCACGAGTCCTTCTCATGACACAGGTGCACCACCCTGACAAAGTCGCAGTCATGCCCAGTCAGTTAAGTTAATAATCTTAACCTACCATCAAAATACCTTACGATATATTAAAATTAACATTTATTTAGAATTGTTTTTTCAAAAAAAAAAAGAGAAATTTTAAGGTATGAAATCAAAAAACAAAGAAAAGAATGGCGTCTTTCCTGCTGTTATTGTGGAAGTATATTAAAAAAAAAGATTATTTTATATACCTTTAAAGTTTGTTTGTTCTTAAATGTCAAGAAAATAACCTAAATGACACATCTCAATATCTACAAAATATATAAATCTCTGATTATTTTAATTTTTCAATTTTGTTAAGTATTTTTATGATATGTGTGAGTCATGAAAAAGGAAATGGGAACACGTAAAAAAGTTGCAGCAATATATTGTAGACATTGTGGAAACGTGCACAGAAATTAAGTTATGTAAGAAGGGAGAGAGAGAGAGAGAGAGCAGTGTATGAAGTTTTCTGTTTGTACCATATCAACTCATTTGTTAAAATGCTTTTCTCTCAGTGGAGGATTTTTATGCTTTATAAACTGCATTATCCTTGTTATTCATCTATTACAAGATGAACAAGAATGTTAAGCCCTCTCATAGAATTACAAATATGTTTGATGAGTTAAAAAACTAATATAAACACATCAGTAACACTAATGCTAACCGAATATTATTACAAGGAGGTAAAGTAATGTATTATTATCAATATCTTTATTCCTTCGTTTTTGTCATCACCAATTCTTCCGAAAACTGTATATAAGTTTCAGAAAGTCATTTTATTATTATTATCAAATTTTATAAACATCGCGTTTCGAACACATAGTGTTCTTCTTCAGGCATTAACTGAAAAAGTACAATGTCATCAGAGAATTATCTAAAATACAAAGTAAATAAAGTAAAAAACCTTATTAATGCCTGAAGAAGAACACTACGTGTTCGAAACGCGTTGTTTTATTACGCGAAAGGCATTAGTATGGTTTTATTTGATTTTGTACTACATTTACTTTGTACTTTAGATAACTCTCTGATGACATTGTATTTTTTTAGCTAATGCCTGAAGAAGAACACTACGTGTTCGAAACGCATTGTTTATACCATTAAATTTCTCTATGTGGAGACTATTTCATTAGTTTTTTACCCTAGAATGAGTAAATACCACATAATAACTGATTGCATTACCTTAAAATTTTATTATTACATTATTGAATCATTTATTTCTATATCTATACCTTTATGTACTTGTGTTACAGAATTATTGTTGGCATAATATTTCTGTGAATACGTGTGATTTGCAGAAGGCAATGTGAGTATGCATGTGTTTAGTCTTGTACAATATTCAAGTAAAGTGTTGATTTCGTTTATCGTTATTCGATTGTAATCAACGTCACAAAGTTAGGTGTGAAACGTAAACAAGAGTACAACTAAAAGAAATTATCTTTAACAATTCGAAAGTCAAATTGAGCAATGTGAACGGTAAAATTTCTTGGCTCCACTATGTCTACTACTAAGTTTAAATCTTGAAGTGTTCTTCAAAATATTTTTTTAATTTATCTTTTGTGTGTTTTACGTTATTCTAATAATTTATTTATACTTCTATACATTGGCGAGAACAAATTGGTATTTTAAATTGCTGATTTTCTATAGACAGAGATTTCTAGCTAAAGACCGTTCTTAGAAGTTTAAAGGGAATACTTCACCTCTTTTGAAACTCTATCGAAGACAGATATGGACAAAGAGTATTGTGCCATACTGGGTAAAGTAAAAGAAACAGAGTTTATAAGAGTTGTTTTATGAAGAACCCAGGTTTTTAAATCATAGCATACCTTCTTAGATTAACTCTAAAATACAAATTACAATAATAAGGAATGGTCTTCACTTAACTTTACACTAAGTATAATTACTAACTAACTTAAGAATAAAAATCTATATAATTAACAACTTAGACTGAACATTGGTGACGCCTTATTTGGGTTCTCAATATGAAAGTGAATGGACACTACTACTATACGTTACAAACTTTGCTTCACTTACAATATCAGCGTTAGAAATTGTTACGGCCTGTTTACAGAACCTCAGAGGCACTTGTCTTGCTGAACATTTCAAATTGAACTTAGGACATCACCCAAAACTGTTTATTTTAGAATGGATAGTTTAAGACTGGCTTTTCCAAGTACATTTTAAATCTTTCGAAAAAATTTCCGTCCTGGCTTGCTTCCTGAACTTTACCCTCCTGATGACAACGAAAGTCTAAGTTTATTGTGAGTTTTTGTGTTTCTTCTGTTTTTATCTCTGATTTTATTTGTGGTAATGAAGAAAAATCATTGTTTGTTTGGTGCTTACATGTTTACTGATTTTAATGTGTCCTGATTATAGTTTGCATGACATCTGTCTTCAACTGTCTGGTTGTCGAAATATTTTAAATACTTCACAAGTTGCATCATTTGAGAAATAGTACTGATATTAAACAGTTCTATAGGTGGAGAAGAACTATTTAATTAATTGATATTAATAGTTTATTATTAAAGTAGCTTCATGAGCAGTAGACAGTAATATATAGTGCAGGCATGTTATCAATGAAGTTTACCACATGCAGATTATAAGTCAAGGTAGAAAGCAGTGCAATTTAGTGAAGTAGTCCACTAAGGGGTACATTCTCAAAGAGGTTGAAGAAGAGGGTGTTTTGTAGTAAGCAAAAGGGAACTAATTAGAAGAGGACCAGGGAGAACTGTCAAAGTATTTAATTAGCGCTCTGCTTTTGGTCAGCCGGTATTTTAACTTGACCACTAATTGGCAAAGACACTCCAGTTTAGAAATCGACCTAATAGCTGCTTAAAAACACCTGTCGAGAAACTACGCTAGAATTTAGTTTTAAAAGAATTAAAAAGATTTTTGTGGATTTATAATTAGAAAAACAAGTTGATTTAGGAGATTTTCGATTGTTTGTTATCATTGAACAGTTTTATGCTTACTTTTTACATTCTAAAGTAAATTAGACTAAAGGGACTACACAATATGAGTAACTTTGACAAGATCGAATCATAGAGTGGGCTTCTTGTCAGAAATCAACAACAACAACAACCAATAAAAAAATCAATAATTCTATATAACTTAGACAGATTGGTCTGAATTGCATTCATACATAATAAGTTTTCTTTAAAATATTCTGACGCAACAATTGTATAAAAATTTCACACTTAATTTCCCTAAATGCAGAATGAAGCGATGTTTTATTTGTTTTTAAATATTTTTTAAAAAAAGTTTCAAATGTTCAAAGCGCAATATGTTAGTTTTAAATATTTACTCTTTAATTTTTTTTGGGCTCCTTCCTGAACCTTTGAGAGATTTCCCTAGCTAATATGCCTCACAGCCACCAGGTATTTAGATTCATGGTAGATAACAGACACTCTGTTTCTCCGCACTTTAAAGTCAAAATTTAGTACAGTATCTCCCGTTTTCTTGTTACGGATATTTCAAGTTCCATTACCTCTCTAAGGAAGATTTCTTGTAAGGGTGATGAAACATTATTATCATAATTCTTTTAGTATTAATCATGTCCTATATCTTAAGACTCAAGTGTGTCATTTACCGGTTAAAGGTACGTACTGTGATCGTAAGGGCAAAAAAATTACGATCTCGATGTTGAGTGAACTCACTTATTTGGTTTATTACTCAAAGGTTAATTTGAATACTACGACTATTGTCTTAGGTTTGCTAATAAAGTATATGTAAAATAATATTAGAGGTGAACTCAAGGGGTGATGCATTCACAATTTGAATGAAAGGCATAAAACGAAAACTGCAGACGTAAAGATATGAAATGGCTGTGAAGCTCGTTATCGAGTCAGCAAAGCGGCACTTGAGTCGTGTTTTCGACTGAGATGGATAACACGTAGTTAATTAGGCGTTACAGTTGGTTGGGAAGCGTTAAGGGTGGTTATATAAAACTTAAAGTAATTGCATTGTTGATAAGGCGAGCGGATTGATAGCCGTGTTGAGAGGGGAATGTCTCGAGGGATTAATGGTAGCAAGACAGATAGGGCTATTTATTACCTTGCGAGGGACAGGCGTTGAGCACACCAATGACTTCCTCTTCCAAGCGAGATCAGGCCTGCAAATGATAACGCTGCTGCCCCAACTTGTCTTCCTTATCCTGATAACATATTCAAAAATACACCAAACGCCATCTTTTCTAATCAGTTCCTGTCGATATTCTACAAGCGTTTTGTAAACAATATCAAAACATGAGACGCAATGTTTGCTTTCTGATTCATAGAAAACAATGTTTTTAAACAGTTTAGTTATCTATAAGATTTATTATTGATCGTAATTGTTATATTCAAAATAATCAAATTGAACTACGTGAACAGTATGAGTATCCATAGGCAACTGAGTGAATATATTCACCTAGTTGTGGTGCCTCCAGTTGCAGAGTGACTGACTGTCTTGCCGTAAACACAGGTCAGGATGCTGCGTTACTAACTCTCTTGACGAAATCGCCTGAGACAGTGAGGGAGGAGTTTTTCAGGTCCCTCGTCGCCATACCGAATAACGTGTTGATGTTGTCCTGTAAGAGATTATTTCGTAACACAAAATCTTCACTTTTCCTTTACAAAAGTGTTATTACTGCCGTAGTTATACTAATGATTATATTATATGCATCAGTGGTGTGATATACAAATATAAGCGTGTATATTAAAAAGTGGATCAATCACCATCTGTACTACCTCAATGACTGGAATGAAAGACTAATAAATATCTCCCATTTAGACATTTATATTACACATAAATGGTACATTATATATTATATACCCAAGAAGTATCATATTATGTTTACTTATAGGAAAGTTGAGTGTAGGCCACTCAAGATTTTTTTACTTAGTGACTCCTTCGTTTTTTTTTTCAATTTATTTTGAAGACTGAAAATGCTATATTGTTGAGTCAATAAGTGCCATTTTTTTTGAAATGGTCGTCTTTCCTGTTGACACCCTCTACCAAGAACAGAAAAACTCCACTGCGACGAATATCATAATAGTTGATTTGTTGAACTAATTTAACTATTAATGGGGTCGTAAGGTAATTATTTTATTCGCAGTTTACTGAAGTAATCGCTAAAATTAGCAGTGGAGAAGGCACATGCGATCTACTTGGAGCATCATGACGATCCGAACTAACAACTAGTACAATTCTTTTCTTAGTCAAATAAGTAAAACAGCTTCATTTGAATAGTTTCATAAATGATACTGTTGGTACTACTTACTTTGGTATGAATGAAACCATAATAAATAGATCTATTCTAACTTCCGTGTTACCTTCTACACTTGCCCAGCTCCGAATATCTGTCTGCAAGTATACTATATCAATAGTTGAGACGCTTCAACTAAATATGGTTTCATTTATACTGTTCAAATTAAGTATACCTATACTTATACCAAATTGCGTGGATGGTTAAGTCATTATGTGAAAATTTATCCAGATTTTAGTTTCACTCTTATCGCAACGAATATTAATTTTTTAATTTTTTAAAACTAAATGTTGGCAAGTTGTCTTACTTCACATTTTTCTTGTTTGGGTCTTTGTGTGGACCTTCAAGACTTTTGTTGAGGAGAGTATAGAGCTTAGATAACTTTGCAAGTCCCTTATGGATCTTATGGATTATGGATCTTCTGGATTATGGATCTTGGTTATTTCTGTTCAAACATCACCTGTAAAAAAAAAATAATATATTACTATCCATCCACCTATAGACTTGTATTCTTCGTAATGACCCATTTGTCATTTTGATTTTTCTCTAAATTACGAGTATTAAATTTTGCTATATTGGAGTTTATTTGTAATAGAGATCTACTTATATCTTATAGACTCGTAACTGACGGTTTATCAATTTGTAATAAAGCAGGGACATTCAAGACAGAGTACGACATGAATTACATTGAAAGGCTTCTGAGGTCGTTATGAAGTCGTTATAAGGTCGTTATGTAGGCTAGGTGGTGTAGGACGTGTACAAGTAAAGACATTTCTGCTTATTGTAGTGTGAGAAATAAATGTCTTTATTTTCATTATTTGTGCAATACGTTAGTGTGTGGTATTTATCTATAAAGGGGAATTTCTAAATCAATTACGTTTCCACACAAAAAAACTTTATGTTAAAAACTATCAACTCGTTTTGAACACTGACTGTTCTTCTTCAAGTCTACATTTGCACTGTTGGCATAACACTCTTAACACTGTAGATGTAACCTGAAGTTAGTTTCTAACTTGAACACCTTTTTGTGTAAAGACTTAATTACTTTTGAAATATTAGTGCGATGAAAGCCCTAGTCATTGCCATCTATTGTTTAAATTCAGCTTAATGAAAAACAAGAACCTTCCAGACTAGAAATATAATGACTAATATAAAAGCTTTGGAAAATTGTTTTTCTTTTATTTTTTTTCTTTTTGCTTTAACAAGCATCTTCCTAACTTGGCTAATAATGCTGATATCTAAAAAAAACTAAGCCTTATAAAGACAGAGGGTTTCTCAATTAGTGTAAGAAGTATATCTGCACTTTAGTAAATAATAACACTCCCATTAATATTTGAAATTGAAATACTTTTAACAAATAACCGAATTATTATAATGGAACTAACACTCGTCTGTGCCTTTAAATTCATCTTACCTTCACTGACGGCATTTTTCTGCTTTTGTTTTTCTGTTTCTTCCTTTAAAGTTTTCTTTCTTATTATTTTTCGTTTCCTTTTATTTCTTATTCTTTATATATATATATATCCTGACGACGAGGACATCGAAATATAGTAGTGAGTTCAGTGATTTCCTTTCTGTGTGTTCTTTTGAAAACTCTAGTTTTTTTATATATATATTATATATATATATATATATATATGTTTTTCATTTCAGTTTCTTTCCCTTTTTTTTTTAGAGATTCTTTGAATATTTTCACCGCCTTATTATTATTTTCACAATCTCTTTTTTGCTTTGAAAAATCAATCATGTGTTGCAAAAAAATCAGTTAGCTATAAATTCTGCCTTAAAAATGCTAACTCACGATGCATCCGTGATTCATTTATTTTTACAATTATGAATAGCTTTAGTATGTTTTATGATCTTTTTATTAAACAGCTACAATTTTAATTGGTCGAGAAATAAAGCAGGCAGTGTAAAGAGAAAAAATGTCCACCATATCTAAAATCTAATTGGATAGCACAAGTAATTACTTGTAATTGGTAATTATGAATTAGTCATACAGTGTAATTAGTCATGTTCAGTGTAATGGAAAGATATTACCTTTCAGCCAGGTCAAGGTAAAAGACAAAAGATTGAGTACAATATAAGTAAGCGAATTGCAGTATCTTCATTCATACTTCGATTACTTCTATTTGTTGTATCTACCTCCCTGATAAATACACTTTCACTGCTTCAGTGTTATTTTAATAATGATGTGGGGTCATTAGTTGGATGGCCCATTAGGTTGATGGGTGAACTACTTTTTCGGTGTGATTTTACATGAGATAGTCTAAAAATGTTACCTTACTCAGTTTTCTTGCAGTAGGGATCTCTCTTGAACTGCCTGTGATCGCACAGGCTGCTTTTTAAACAACAGATTTAAATTCGATTTAATTAAATTTAAATTAGATTTAAAGAGACGTCCAACAGATTTTCCTTCTTATTTTTTACAGACTTTACAGATTAGTACAATTTTTAAGTCGTACTTCTTCTCTAAGAGATACTTTACCTTCTGGTGACGATAATTTTTAAAATGTAGAAGTGAATTGTGTCAGTGTGTATTTCTGTTGCTTTCGTTATTATCTTCATCTGAAAAGCTCACACATAAACACACAACACACACTGCTATCATCAAAAAGTTAAGAAACGGTCTCACGGATCTCAGTACGTGTGAATATATTAAAATTCTTACATGCTTTTTTTTATATTTTATTTATACTAATGTATATAAATAAATAAAAGAAGGTTCCATGCTCAGGTGACCAGCTCACTTTGTGTCACGAATCTCAGCCAACAGGAGACCAATACGTTTCTGTCCCCACGTATTCAGGTGGCACACGTGTTCGAAGTGCCTTCTAGATTAGCTGTGGTTGTCGTATGAAACCTCTTTGATATAGGAACTGGCCCCTAAGATCGATGACGTCCCGTGCTTATGTAATAAGACCGTGATTGCTGCTGATCGCACTTTGAAACAACCCTAGATAAGTGAGGACCCCCAATCTCAATCACCATCATAATTTATAAATACCTAAATACGTCTTTCCTCGTAATTTAAAACTTGAAGGCATGCTTCAAGATGAGCCTAGTCCACCTTGAAGTAACTTGACTGTGAATCACTCCATCAAACCGTTAGCGAATCAGTTAAAACATATTTATATATTTGTAAATTAATTGATACTAAATACTCCATTTAATTTATACTAACTATATATATTTATATATCAAAAAAATTCTGTTACTGTGTTAGAAATTTGAGATGGAATTTTTTTTAAAGTTTTGTATTATTTATAATTTGTATGATTTTAATTGGTTGATGTTGTTTACGGTGAGCTGACGGAGCATGAAGGTGCTGAATTTAACGCTTTTACTCGACTTTGTGAGCACTTGATCAAAATGATGAGGCATGTCAGAGACAGTGGTTGAGGTTCAACAGGTGTCAACTTGACGGGTAGTTTATGCGAGAGTTGTCTCATTTGAGAGGCTTCAAACAAGCCTGCCGTAGAAACCATTCGTGTAGGCGGAGTCAGTCGCCTGTAAATCAATCAACTTATTAGCAACGTCAATCAGCGCCTTTATATATCACGCAAATTATAAGAAACAATATTCTAGCTATCATGAAAGGAGGTTTTATGAGTGACTTGATGTCATGGCCTGTATAACGTAAATCACGAGTCACTGATTAGATATAGAGTACTTCTAAGATCTTATCTCCCAGTCATTTGTCGCTGCAACAACGCAATGACACACATCAAACAAATCTAAGCTGGGGATATTCCTAATGGCAATCTTTATTCCATCCTCAAATCAAGTAGTACTCCACAGACAGTGAAGGACCTTGTCTATAAGCCGGTCATTCGTTCGACTATGACGTATGGATGCTCAGTCTGGTTTGGAGCGGCGCCCACGAACAAGAACTGCATCCAAGTGCTCGCCTTATAGCTAGGGCTCCATGGTATGCTAGAAATTTCGATATTCAGCATGATTTGAGTTGGGAATCAATTCATTGCTACTTTAGTCAACTTGCTAACAATGAAGACAAAACTGCCTACCCATCCAAATCTCCTTGTTCGGAACCTGAATCCAACAAACAACCCTTCCCAATCCCATGACTCCTAATAGCTCCCTTTCTGAACTAAATATGACGACCTAATAACTTATAAATAATATAGTACCTCAGATAATGCAAAACTGCAAGACCATACAACTCCTTTCCCTGACAGACTAACGTCCCCAGTATTGACAATGCCTACTGACCAAAACAAAAAAAAGCAGGATGATAATTTAGCAGTAGTGGGCCTCTGGTCCGGAACTGCTAATTACGACGTGCACTGTCGTGCATGCAACTCTTCGTTGGTTATCAAACAGGCCACTACGCCTGCCCTATGGTCGTGAATATACCTACTGATCAATGAAATAGCTACTGAATACTACTATGAAACTGAAAAAAATCAACAAATTCAGCACACATAACATATAACTGTTCATGCTTTGACTACTCCCACTCAAATTATACGACAATGGAATAATTTATCAAGTTAAGCAAACTTACCGCCTTTATATTAATATTATTACTATTCCCACACGAATTCCATGAAATTAAAAAAAAATTCAATTTTTACATATATCCCGTATTACTCTTCACCTTTTCACTATTCCAACATAAATACTATGAAAATGGAAAATTTATGAAATTCTTCAAACCTATTGTATTACTGAACATGTTTTGACTTCTCAGAAGAATGCAATCAAAATGAAACCAGTGTGGACTAGAGAATTTATTATATTTCATTAGTGAAAAAGAAAAATATAAAAGTAACATGCCTGATAGTTTTGGATTTCATGAGAACTTTGTTATTTATTTTAGCTCATATGGTATTCATCTAGTCTGAATTAATTTCCTTATATAAAATAATACGTAATATTGACATGAATGTTAATTCACAGTTTGCAGATCTCACGCTTTTTTAAAGCTGCCACATTGCAGTCAATATACATTGATACACCTTATTTGTATCGTCAAGCAGGCGGTGACTTCATCTCTCTAGTCTCCAAATAAAAAACTTTCTTTTTATATTTCCTACTACAAGATTTCTTCTCAATCTTTGTATCAATAAGGCTCAATTCTCATAAAAGAGATTCTTTTTTCCTCTTCGTTTCCTTTCCTAATTTATTTTTGCTAGCTTCACATTTGAGATGATTTCCTTCCATTCAAAGCAAATTTCATTTGCTTTTTTGACTCATCCCTTAGAATTCGTGTATCACCTAATTTTATATGAAATAGTTATAAAACTCCATTAAATGCATTCGTTGAAAATGTTTTTGACGTTCAAACTCAAAATTGGTGTAATATTGAATTGTCATGAGACATTGCGGTTGTATTCTCTCGAAACATGGGAAGGTTATAGTTGTGGAGATAGAACTCGCCCCTGTGTTATGTAGTATTAGCTCTATATAGCACGAGAGTAGAGCTAAGACAGGAGTAACTCCTCTTATGTAGGAGTTACATATTTCTGTACCTTCCTAGTATAGAGGTTGAATGGCTCCTTCAAAATTCAATTCAGGCTGGAAAGACAGAACTGTGACTCTGTCAAAACTGTCTGATACAAAGAACATCATAATTTAGATTGCACGGCTTACACAGCTGACTATGTAATTTCGTTTAGGCTCCCGTGTTTATCACTAACAAAAATACAGCTTGCATAAAAGGTGAGTCGATAAGAACATATTTGATCATGGTTATAAATTGACAGCATTCTACTGCTCATGTGATCTTACCTGAGGCAATACTCTACACGCCTTGCCAAACTCTTAGACTACAGTTACATAACCCAACGAAAGATAACAGAAACTTCAGAACATGAAGAGCTCCGAGGTAGTAGACACAACTGACCATACCAGGATTTGGATGTGAAACAATATGGAATGACACAAAGTTGAGAAAATAAAAACTTCCTAGATGGTAGACACAACTGATCATTCTATGATTATGATGTGAAACTATATAAAATGACACAAAGTTCAGAAAATGAAAACTTCCTAGATGGTAGAAACAACTAATTATTCTAGAATTTGGATGTGAAACTATATGAATGGCACAAGTTCAGAAAATCGAAACTTCTTAGATGGTAGACACAACTGATCAATCTATGATTATGATGTGAAACTATATGAAATGATACAAAGTTGAGAAAATAAAAACTTCCTAGATGGTAGACACAACTGATCAATCTATGATTATGATGTGAAACTATATGAAATGATACAAAGTTCAGAAAATAAAAACTTCCTAGACGGTAGACACAACTGATCAATCTATGATTATGATGTGAAACTATATGAAATGATACAAAGTTGAGAAAATAAAAACTTCCTAGATGGTAGACACAACTGATCAATCTATGATTATGATGTGAAACTATATGAAATGATACAAAGTTCAGAAAATAAAAACTTCCTAGACGGTAGACACAACTGATCAATCTATGATTATGATGTGAAACTATATGAAATGATACAAAGTTCAGAAAATCGAAACTTCTTAGATGGTAGACACAACTGATCAATCTATGATTATGATGTGAAACTATATGAAATGATACAAAGTTGAGAAAATAAAAACTTCCTAGATGGTAGACACAACTGATCAATCTATGATTATGATGTGAAACTATATAAAATGACACAAAGTTCAGAAAATAAAAACTTCCTAGACGGTAGACACAACTGAGCATACTATGATTATGATGTGAAACTATATGAAATGATACAAAGTTGAGAAAATAAAAACTTCCTAGACGGTAGACACAACTGAGCATACTAGGATTTGTATGTGAAACTATATGAAATGATACAAAGTTCAGAAAATAAAAACTTCCTAGACGGTAGACACAACTGAGCATACTAGGATTTGTATGTGAAACTATATGAAATGACAGGCAGTTCAGATGATGACAGAGTATATTCCCACGTGAACTCAATTCACAAAACTCATCAACTATTATATGCACATCATCTAATAGCACCCTGGTATGACTAAAGCATAAATTACGGGGCTGACACAACTGACGATGCCAAAACTCAGAAGAATAATTCAATCAGGGACAACTTACAATGAAGCTTACAAGAAAATCACAACGGAAATGTTGCCTTATACTGCCATTCACACTCCAAGATTAAGATGGCATCTAACATGCAAACATCTTAGATAAACACTGTACAGTGTTCACAGAAGCATAAGAAACTAATGAACGAATATCACATTTTTTTATAACATTTTATTCAAAAGATAAATATAACCAAGCTAAAATAATGAGACATTAAATTAAATAGCAAGAAGAATTTTTTTTTCAAAGAGTTAAGTACCTGTGGAGAAGACGTAGCATTTATCTTACTTAAAGATTGTAAAAGCGAGAAGAGAAGTGAGACGTCAGAAGGGGCCAGCACGAATAAGGCGACAAATGACCTCAACTGAGGGCGTCTTCATTCAACCGTCCCTCTTTTAAAGCAATTTAAGCCTTTTTAAAAAACAAATATTTCAATTGCCATATTTAAATCACTTGTGAATCTAGTCAAAACTAATAAGGCAATTACCATTCTATTAAGCAATTTGTTCAGGAAAAACGAATTACTTTTTTATCACCTTATCAATATTTTTTTCCAATGGTTAATTATATAAATAAATAAAGATCGTTAGTAACATAGAGGTAGTATTATTGAAATAATAACTAACTCAGTAGTCTTCCTTCTTCTGTTGTCTTTCGTGAGAGACTTGATTCGGACCTTGTCCTAAGTAGTTCATATGTTCTTGTATATTCTTGCCTGCAGATTGTATCCGCACGCATGCTTACATGTCAGAGGGGTAACAAAAACATATATCAGACAGTTATCCTTCAAGATACACAAAGTCGACTGAGAGGTAAACATACCAGTTCAAACTGTTCAAATTTATTATGATTTTCCAAATAAATCCTCTTTTCGGATGTCCTCTTTGTCTTACAGAAGGATTGTAAGAACCTCATTTATCTAATAGATGTACTAATCTAACTACCTAACTGTCTAATGGATGTACTATCTAACTATCTAATGGATGTACTAATCTAACTACCTAACTATCTAATGCATGTACTAATCTAACTACCTAACTATCTAATGGATGTACTAATCTAACTACCTAACTATCTAATGGATGTACTAATCTAACTACCTAACTATCTAATGGATGTACTAATCTAACTACCTAACTATCTAATGGATGTACTAATCTAACTACCTAACTATCTAATGGATGTACTAATCTAACTACCTAACTATCTAATGCATGTACTAATCTAACTACCTAACTATCTAATGGATGTACTAATCTAACTACCTAACTATCTAATGGATGTACTAATCTAACTACCTAACTATCTAATGGATGTACTAATCTAACTACCTAACTATCTAATGGATGTACTAATCTAACTACCTAACTATCTAATGGATGTACTAATCTAACTACCTAACTATCTAATGGATGTACTATCTAACTACCTGGTTGTATCTGCTTGGCCGAAAAACTTACTTATTTTTATATACTCTTACTGAGAGTTCAATAGCATTGACACTGACGTCTACCATTTTCTAACTACAGAGTATTATCACTTGAATTTCCATTAAAAAATGCATTTATTATGGAAATAAATTTATTTATTCTTGGGTATATAATAAATAATGTTTCATTAAGGCATAATATAAATGTCTAAATGGGAGAGGTTTATTAGTTTTCGATTCCCGGAGGTAGTACAGATAGTGATTCATCCACTTATCAATATATATGCTTATTTTTGTGTATCACACCACTGATGCATATAATACTATTAGTATAACTACAGCAGCAGAGTGAAGATTTCACGTTCCGAAGTAATCTCCTATAGGAGAACGTGGCTTTTGTTCCAATATCCAGTGGATCACTTACATAGTTTATCTGACCTCCTTCTACATTGAAGATTTAAGAGAAATTTCCCAATTTAAAACTTGAAAATATTCTTATTTTGTCTGAAAAATGTCAGAAACGTTTAAAAAAAAATGTTGTTTTAAGATAATTTTTAATTTAGTGTGTAGGATAATTTCATTTATTATATTTCAACTTACTTTTTTAATTTTGAATTATGTTTTACATTTTTGGTATTTAATAAAATTATTATACTGGTAATTTTATGGCATTCTAGTGGTTTTAAAACAAACACTTTTCTTTCCCTTTCTCAAAAATCCAATTTACTCTGAGTGAGTGTTATCTTTTTCCTACTTGCTGTACTGTGTTATAAGGTTTCTGTAAATGTATATTAAGAAAAAATACATTATTAATTAGGCAGTTTTGCATACTCAAATCAAATTCAAAGCCGGATTTGCAGTATAATTTAAAACTGGTAGCACAGAGATAGACAACTGAATAAGTCATTTCGATATTTCGACGATCGTCGTCATCAAGAGACTGAGCGTCCCGCAAGAATACAGGGTGGCCATATATGTATTATATATAAAATTAATGTTATAACTCGGAAATACAAAAAAGAGACTAACACTCACGTTTCTCGACCATTTCGGTTGACTTGTAGTTTTCAGAAGAGGAAAAAAGGAAAGAAGAAGAAACACAAGTATATATATATCCTTTTTCGTTGGAAATACGATCCAAAACGGACAAATATAGTTCAATATAAACAAAAGAAACATAGAGAAATCAAAAGAACACACTTACAGTCTCTAATTTTCGGTTTGAACCGTCTTCAGGAGAGATATGAGAGGGAAACCAAGCGCACTGGTTCAGAGACGGTTGGAGACCGTATATATATACATATATAGTTCACACAGGAAAGAGAAAAACAGATAAAAACACATACAAAAAAGACTCAAAACGATATTTCGACATTCGTCGTCTTCGGGCAGAAGTAGTCCCGTTGAGTAGCTGAAGCTAACTGATATATATATATATATAAACTGATATATATATATGTTGCAGCATTCTTCTTTAATACTGTTTCAAGAAGAATGCTGCAACATAAACAGATTTCCAAGCCCTGAAGATGACATAAATATATGTCGAAACGTCGGCAAATGGACTAGTTTTTATCATTGGACCTCAAACCTCAAGAAAATTACATGGTGCCGAAACCCGGGATCATTCGCCAACTGTTTAATAGTGTAGTGTTGTGTCCAGTGTAGAAACCAACATGACGAGTAAACAGACAACAGGAGCCGATGTTAGGCTCACAGTGAAAATAGAACAAGCGAGAGTAGCAAAAGCAGGGTACCTGATGAACCTATTAGATTCGATAAAGAGGTTCGAGGGTGATGCTCGAGAGTTGGACTTGTTCATAGAGAGAATGGACTCCATCAACGAGCAGTTAGTCACAACTCAACTAGACCCAGCTACAGACAAGAACATCAAGACCTACTTCCTCGCCAGGGTCAGCCTTACGGTGATGCTGGAGTTAGGACTTACGTTTTGTGCGGAGTGGAGTGCGGTGCGAGCAGCCCTTAAGGACAGATATGCTGGAGCCGCAAAGCCTGTAGCTAGAAGTGCGCTAAAAATTTTTGAAATGCGGAAGGAGAATGGTGAGACCTGCGCTGAGTTCGGGCGCAGATTGGGGGATGCGACAAGGAAATTAACTATGAAGATAAATGAAAAGTGCACAGACAGTCAAGAAGCGAAATGGAGAACGACGATATATGAAGAGATAGCCAGTGAAATTCTCCTCAAGGCAGCTCCAGAACGAGTGAGAATGGCCCTCCGTATCATGAAGCCCACTAGTTTCGAGGAGACAATTAATGCCATCCGGGAGGAAGAAATGGACCGAGAAGATAACGGTGTTATATACAGAGGGAAGTCAGAAGGAGGATGGGCAGTTGTGACCAGGAAGAGAGTACCTCAGGATAGGCAATTCAGAGCAAGAGCCTATGAGGATCGAGGACAAGGGAGGTATTCACAGGAGAGGAAGCCACGGGGACGTTTTGAAGAGAGAAGATCTCAAGCCAGGAGGAACAGCTATGAGGCAGTGGGAGGCTACAAGCGAAGAGAGAAGCTAGTAAGAAGAGGATGTTGGGAGTGTGGTGAACTCGGTCACTTCGCGCGAGAGTGTCCGTATTTATATCGCAAGGAGAGACCACGAACGACACAGTATAGACCAACACCAAGAGATGAGCCCATGGAAGTTAACACAACCCGGCGGGAGAAGATGTGGGGCAGGAGAAGACAAAAAGGGGAAGGCTCTTCAGAGGACGGGAGCTCATCAGAGTCAACAGGGTCGGAGCAAGAGACATCGATAGAACGATACGAGCGCTGGTACGAGCGAGGGAAGTGGCCTTCACTGGAAGAGACTCGTGGTGGGAGGATCGCTATTCGAGAGAAGAGGAAGAAGGATTGAAGGTTAGGCGAGAGGTATATAGGCGAGCAACAGAGGAATAGCATAAGAGGTAAGCTCCCTATATTTTTTTTTCCCAAATGGAAGACTAAGTGTTTGGTAGATACAGGGTCAGATAGCACAATTATGGACAATGAAGTGGCAAAAAGGATGGACAATTATTCAGGGCTGACACCGTGCAACTGCACCTTGGTCACCATGGCAGGAAGGAAGAGCCTGGTAGGCGAATTACAGGTAGAGATGGGAGAATTAATAGGAGAGACCTTGGAGATGAAAGTGCATGTGACCCACTTAGAGACCCAGAAATATGGAGTTATTCTAGGGTGCGACTTTTTGGAGAGAATCAATGCAAAACCTGAGTGTAAAAGAGGGAAGTGGGACATTAAACTAGGAAAAAGGAAATACTTTGTGGAAGGGAGAGTTAAACCAGGGAAGAGAATAACGGTAAACTGTGGAAAAGTGATACCAGGAGAACATCAGGTGAGTGAATTAATGAAAGAATTTGAAAAAGTATTCTATAGTGAAGGACAGAGGTTATCAGCTACAGGTAGGGTCAAACACCAAATAGAACTCCCTGAAGGTACAGTTGTTTACGTGAAACCTAGAAGGTACCCACACCAATTGAAAAAGATAATGCAGGAGCAAATAAAGGAAACGCTGGACCAGGGCATAATACAGAGGTCTAAGTCGCAATTTTCGAGCCCTATTTGGCTGGTCCCGAAAAAGGTCGAGGAGGGTAAACCCCCTAAATACCGGTTGGTAGTAGATTTTAGAGAGTTAAATAAGTACACTAAGCTTGAAAGATACCCTCTGCCAAGGATAGAAGACATACTCGACCATATGGCAGGAGCAACTGTATTCAGTACCTTCGACCTCAAGGCCGGGTATCACCAGATTAGGATGCACCCGAGAGATGTCGAGAAGACGGCCTTTACGTTCGATAGAGGCCACTTCGAATTTTTGAGGATGCCTTTGGCCTAAAGAATGCGCCTTCCACGTTCCAACGCCTCATGGATGAACTGCTTGAAGGACTGGGAGAAGACTTTACGCAAATCTACATGGATGACATCATAGTGTTCAGTAAGTCAATAGAAGAGCATAAGGAACATGTTACAAGGGTGCTGAAAAGAATAAGGGACTTTGGCTTAAAGGAAGCGATGGATAAAACCCGCTTATATCAAAAAGAGGTTAGATTTATGGGGCACCTTATCTCAGGTGAAGGAGTAAGACCCGACCCTAAGAAGGTTGAAGCAATAGATCGATTACCCTATCCAAAGGGACCCAAAGACATCAGGGCTTTTCTAGGTATGATAGGTTTCTATAGAAGGTACGTAAAGGACTTTGCAGCAATCACGAACCCCTTGACGGACAGTTTAAAAGAAAGGAAAGAAGTTTATACAAACAGAAGATCTAAGAGAAGCAGTGGAGCAGTGTAAGAAGGCGTTGCGGGGCCCGCTGTTGCTCCAATTTCCTGACCTAAACAAACCATTCATTGTAATGACAGATGCCAGTCAAGAAGCTATCGGGGAGTCTTGATGCAGGAAACTATCCAGGGAGAGCGACCAATAGCCTACGCCAGCAGAAAATTATCACCAGCAGAAAAAAAGGTATAGCACAATAGAAAGGGAAATGTTAGGCATAGTGTGGACTGTAGAACATTTCCGACCCTACCTTTTTGCGGCTGAGTTCACTATTAGAACAGATCATAGGCCCCTAATGTGGATCGGGAATTTAAAGGAGACGTCAGCCCGGATAGCAAAGTGGAAAGAAAGGATAGCTGCATACAACTTCAGGGTCCAGCACGTAAAGGGCGTTGATAATCAAGTAGCCGACTGTTTGTCCAGAAACGTCAACGTCATTACGAGAAGTAGTACGAGAGAGCCAAGTACCTCTAGGGACGTGCGAGAGTTCTTCGCCAACTGGACACCAGACGCAGATGAAGACCAAGAACAACGAAATGGCCCGGAAGCTGAGATTAGTCAGGATATAATAAACAACAAGAGAAATCAAATAATTATAAAAGACGACACAGAAGAAATAATAAACACCCAATTGCACAAATATGGCCACTTAAAAATAAATATTATTACAGGAGGAACGAAAGCGAACAACGAACAATTAAGTACAGTCATAAACCAACTAACAGTGCCAGGAAAGGTATACCATTTCTTTATAGAATCACAAGAACTTGAAAATAGACTACTCCGACTAATTCAGGAAAGAGAGCTGAGACAAGGAGCTCATTTCATAATCTGTAAGAACCAGGTAGAAACGGTAGAAGACGAAGAGCAGCAGAAAGAGGTCATCCTAAATTATCACAGGGGAAAAACCAACCATCGTGGTGTCACAGAGACCCTTAAACATCTACAGAGGTCGCATTACTGGCTCCAAATGGGCAAGAGGATAGCCCAAGTGATAAAGGACTGTGAAATATGCAAAAGGAGGAAGTATGAAAGAGTACCACTTGTACCTCCATTATTACAAAGTCAGACGCCCGAGGGACCCTTTGAGGAGCTAGAAATTGATATATTTACATACGACGGAAACAAATATTTAACAACAATAGATAGACTAACGAAGTTAGCCTCAGCATGGCCATTAACAAGTAAATCAAGTGAAAGTACAGAAGAGGCATTGCTGTCGTATTTGGCCACGTTTGACTGCCCGAGAACGATCTATATGGACAGAGGGCGAGAGTTCAACAACGTTAAAATAAAAACCCTGTTAAAAGAATTCAATATAAACCCCCATTGGTGTACACCGGGTCATCCAAGGTCCCACGGAGCAATAGAGAGACTACATAACACTCTAACGGAACACTTGCAGTTATTGGCTGATGCAAAAAACATAAAGGGTCATGTGGCAATGGCCAGAGCGGTCCTAGCATACAACAGTAGTATTCACTCGACCACAGAGGCAACACCATTTGAATTGCGGAAAAAGGAAGCGGATCCACAAAGGTTACATAATAGAGTCAAAGCAGCAAAAGAAAGATGGACCAAGCAATATAATCAAAGGAAAGCAGAAGAAGCAGTAGGGTTGATACAAGAAGGGGACTTCGTATATAAACTGAATAGGCAGAAGCGAAGGAAATCGGACCCGAGATACGTAGGGCCATACGAAGTACTCGCAACGTTACCACGGTACAGAGCACAGATATGGAGGATAGGAACGGACACCCTGAAACAAGAAATAGTTCATTTTCAGGAACTGCGACGGGTGAGAAGGAAAATCCCACCAATGGTGCGAACGATATAGTGTAGTTATGTGTGTTTACCTTTGTTAATTTTGTTATTTTTGTTTTGTACAAATAATCATAGAAGTTCATCTTTTGTTATTTCTGTAATTTCTATAAACAATGTTAATTCAGTTACTTGTGTGGACGTCATTTTATTTTTGAATGTTAAAACATTATATTCATTTCTTATGTTTAGAGTCAAGTCTTGTTTTGTTGTTTTATGATATAACTCAGACACTTGTACGGAGAGCATTGTTGATAAGGACTGGGAGGGGGCAGTAATGCCGGCCCGCGAGAGACGCCGGCCAGCGAGAGATTAGAGGGTTGAAGTCCGTATCAACATTGCCTCTCCTATAAACAGAAGGAGCTGACTAATAAACTCGATTCTTGTCTTCAATCACGTGCGAGCTAGTTTATTTAAATTCCTTTTTTTTAAAAACCTATTCATTACCCGGACACGCGTAACTTATATATATATATATATATGTATATAAACTTTCCTTACCATTAACCCCTATTCTCTCTTCACTTCCTTTGGCTACCGCTACCATAACTCCTACCCCATCCATATGAATACAATCAAACCTCTTGATGTAAAATTAATTCGTTCCGGAAGTGGTTTCATAAGATGTGTTTTGCGTGAGATGATTCGTTAATTACATTTCAATCGCCTAATGCACTCCAAGCCCCCAATACCCACCTCAAAATACACCAATTATCAACATATGTAATAACTATTATAATAATTGGTATACATATTATAATTGTATTGGCCATTATATTTTACAGTATAAAGTATTCTGTACTGTTGTGCACTGTACTGACTATTTAATTTATCCATTTTAAAACAAGAAAAAACTTTTAAACATATCTTATCATTACTAAAGGAAAATGAAGAAACTAGAGAGGCCGCGAAACCTGTAGTACATTGGTAATGTAACTTGATTTAATAACTTGATTGTATTACATGTGTTTTATAACAACTAATTGTTTGCCTAACTGCTTAGCATAAACATAGAGGGGTGGAAAACGACTTTATTATATTCTATGGTTTAGGCTAAATTTCTTTATTAAACAGATTAATAACATATTTAATTTTAAAGCAGTTCTCATTATTAATTATTATTATTGTTTTATAAGATTGTTTAGTTGTCTTTTTGACCTAAGAGATATACATATAAGAACTATATTGGTATATAGTTCAGAAAGAAAACATAAACTAAAAGATAAATAACCTAACATATCATATTTCATTGTTCGTGCATCGTCTGCAGAAATAAAGACTCTGCGGACAGGCAAAACGGCGATTTCAAACTATTGTTGTAGTAATAACTGCAAATTGACATACAAAACAAACAGAGTAGGGAAATCAAATACGGGAATAGAACTGTTCCGTATTGTGCTCCAGGTTGACATGGCATTTCAAAAACACCTTCTCAAATGTATTGGTGTGTTTTGAAGCCAAATTATGGAGGAAGCGAGTGAGTCTACAGGATATTAGTGAGATAGTAAGTAAATGTGTGCGAGGCGAAATGGACATACACTACCTATGTCACACGACAAAGCATTAATTATATTAACATTAATAACATAACCTTTATCAAAGTAATCCATAGTACTAAATATACATAACTTGTATAACTCATTTTGTGATATTGTTTTGAAATATGCTATATATAAAATTGTTTATAAATAGTTTAAACTACACTTTGAATAAGGTTTTAATTATTATTTAAAATCTTTTTGATCAGATTTTTTTTTTTTAATAAAGTTCCAACAAAGGATATTTATTCTACTGAGTGACTCGATCTGCAAACATAATCGAAATTGGAATTCTTTTGATAAAAGGGATAAAAACCGAGAATATGGTTTACTTTTGATCCGGTAGATGGAGCATATAGATGAGGGATATGATTTAACGAATTAATCAGGCTTTGATCAAAACTTTGTTTACATTGCTTCAGTATCTGGAAGCTCTTTGATTAGAGGTTAAATTATACATTCTTTGGCAATATGTGTGGCTTTATGTGGAAAATCGACTTAATGAGGCACATGAGTAAAGGTGTTTAAGGGAATGAAGGACGCCAAACAACAGTCTTAGCTTTATCAACTCCAACTGCACATGAAACGGGCTAACAGTCAAACACAAACAACACCGCCTTAACTACTTGACTTTCACTGCGAAAGTGAATATATATATACATATATAACAGTTCAAACTTGAGTTACTGTGTCCAGTTTGGATCGTCTTTCCGTTTATTAAGTGAATATATATATATATATATATATATATATATATATATATATATATATATATATATACCGTTTATTTCCTTTCTTTCTACTCTCCTGAAGACGGCAAGACGCCGAAATTATCGAGATTCGTGAGTGTTCGTCCTTTTTCTTGTGTTCTCTAGCTGTAACTTTAATTATATATACAATAAAATAAAAAACGAAGGAAACACACAGAAAGACACAGACATAACTCACATCGATATTTCGACAATCGTCGTCATCAGGAGGTGCGAATAGCGAAGAGCGAAGAGTCCCGCAGGAAGACAGGGCGGTACTGAACTCGGAAACCGCAGCCAGTACCCCACCACTTACCACCAAGCGAGGGAAGGGAGGGAAGGAAATGAAGAGCCAAATTAAGACGTAAAAGGAACGAGTAAAAATTATAACTATAAAAAATTATAAAAAAGTAGATAAATCAAATTAATTTTTTAATTATATATATATATATATATATATATATATCCTGCAACATAAACAGATTTCCAAGCTAATCAAATGGTGATCTCTATACTTATGAAATAATTGTAAAAGCAATAGAATAATTATAACGATATCCTTATGTCAATATATAAAAAAAAATCCATAGTCGAAATAACTGATTTATCAATAAATTCCTCTTTGTTACTGTACATATTAAAATGTAATAAATTACCAAATAGTAATAGTAGTGCTAATTGTAAAACAATCATGTTGTAGCCCTGAAGATGACATAAATATATGTCGAAACGTCGGCAAAGGGCTAGTTTAAAATCATTGGACCTCAACCCTCAAAAAAATTACATCATATAAACATTGCGTCAAGAAAACAAATCATGATATATATAGCAGATTCAATAATATATCGACCGTTTGATAGTATAGGTGTGCTCTCTAATCGGGATTCGGTCAATTTTCTTGTCAATACTAGAAAATTGACCGAATCCCGATAAGAGCGCATACCTATGTATATATATATATATAATAAGTATCGACTGTAAAATAGAAACAAAATAAAATTATCAGGTCAATTCTTCAGGTTCAAATTAAACATTTGAACTAATAGTGAAATATAAATATGAACTCGGATAATATGACGTATAAACAAAATAACTAAGCAATAGTTACCTTGAAAGCTTGACAAAGCATCTCGATTGAGACACCACACCACTTTGATTTAGGTCATTGTAAACTAGCAGCCTCCATGGATTTGCACCGTCAACAAAAATATTAATTACAATTAATTAACAATCTTTTGTTAAAAACACTGGAATAACTTCTTTGTGATTTCTGTATTATAAAGTCACTGTACCAATTTTAAGGGAATAAAGTTGTAATTAAATTATCAAATACAAACTAGTATCATTCATAATTAATAGATAAGACGGTATTGATAATTTCTTGGTTATATTAAAAGCGCAATCCTCGTAAGAAGTTTACTGTTTTATTTTCATGAATAAAAAAAAGTGCAAACGAATGAAATATTAAAGATGAGAAAAGTAATAAACACTACTCAGTAAGAATAGCTGCAACACTGACAGCTGAATGTCAAAATAAAGGCAAGACGTGAACACTAATTTTGGTCTTTTACAGTGTTTACTATATTAAAATTATTGATGCCATCACAGTAAATATATTATAATAAGATTTGTGGGGAATCTGTAACTCCTGAAGTGTTTTCAGATTCAATATATAAGCCGTTAAACAAAACGATTCCAGAAACTAAACAAACTAAATCCATAGAAAGAACCGTATAAATGAAATCACAAAAACCGAGTACTATATTTTGTTTGCCTTTTCTTGAGATAGACAAAGTTGATCCTTTCATGTGAACAAGGAAAACGATACGTATATTTCATTTTTATTGATTGATATTGTTATTATTGAGATTATTATTATTTGTTTAGGGCAAATGTTTCTGTCTACTTCAACCGACTTATAATACAACTGTATATTTGAAACCAATAAAAGTAGGTTTAGTCATTTGATCCTTTTAGTTCAATATTTCTTTATTAAAACTCGTACTATTTAATATTAACATTATGTATAATCGACCTGTAAGTTTTTTTGGAGAGAGGAGAGCCAAAGATGTTATACTTTCTTTAACATTGACAGTATCTAATATTGATAAAATTGTTTATGTATTGAATATTTAGATGGAATGAAAAACTAACTAATCGACCTTGCAATATTGGAGAACTCTGTATTAAAGGAGGTTATTTGCATTTAAAATTCAATCAGATGACTGAATTCAGCTGAAGCTGTTATTACTAAAAATGAAATTCTGCTTGAGATTTAAGTCAAGGAATTATTAACCACAAATTGAGAGGGATCACTAAAGTTGTACTTTTTGAGTGCTGAACCGATACTTGAAAATATAAACTGATATTGCTTACTGCGTGGCGTATCCCATTAAACCTCACTTCATCCTGCTCTACCTCTCAAGAAGGAGCTATCTTCTCACTCACTCATTATTAAATGTATGTATATTTTGTGTACCCACTCTATAAAGGATATGTCTTTCGATACTCTGAACTTAATTCACTACAGTATGAAAGGCCACAATCCTAGTTTATTTGAACGTTCACATTCATAAATGTGTTCATTTGAAATTCATGAGAAAGAACGATGACAGACTATCCCCTCAACTACGATTGCTCCTTGACTCAGCAATCTACAAATATACCCATTATTTTTCTCACCATAAATGCTTATTCATGCGCATATCTTCATTTCTTTTTTTGTGTTCTTGTGTTTGAATAATTGTCCTTTTGAATCGTTTTGATTTATTTATATACGCATATTCTGATCTTTATCTTTTAAACATTTTGAACCTTTTAATGGAAATTAAATTTGAGAATTTCGGTATTTAGTTTGAAACATATCGACGATTTATATAGGCAATAAGTTATATGAAGAGTTATATGAAAAGATTTATCAAAATATGAGAAACTATGATAAAAAAGATACACTGGCCAAACATATATATATATATATATATATATATGTATATATATATACAATATGTATATATTATATTGTATATATATATATATAAAACAATATAACAATATAACAATATAAGACAGTACCGCCCTGTCTTCCTGCGGGACTCTTCGCTCTTCGCACCTCCTGATGACGACGATGGTCGAAATATCCATGTGAGTTATGTCTGTGTCTTTCTGTGTGTTTCCTTCGTTTTGAATTTATTTTTATATATATATATATATATTTATATATATATATATATATATATATATATATATATATATATATATATATATTAATATAGTCTACAACCAATCTACAACCTGGATTGGTTGTAGATACTCTTTGGATATATCGGAAGCCTCCAAATCATTGTGCTCTTCATCCACTAAATTTTCAACTCCACTCTAATAACAAGTGAAATTAAGAAATTAATGTAAGATAAATAACAATAATAACAACTTATGAGACTATCAAAATAGTGTCCATTGATTATTTAATTGTTTATAAACCCAACTTTGATAGTTGATAATGGCAATTGTTAGTTGGAAAGGAACGAAAATTATTCCCTATTTCCATTAGCTCAGACTACAGAGGTTAGGGAATATCACTGAGTCAATATAACTGGAATTAAATTCTATTATCTGTTGCTTCCAATTGATTTTGCTTTGAAACAGTGGGCATATCGAATGAATTTGCAGTGAACACGAGTCATTGTCTCATGACGTTGCAATCGTAGGCGTCTAGAGTCACATTACATAGCCCACTCTAGCCCAGTCTGTATCAGTAATTAATTAGCTCTCAATAACACTCTATTTCTTATCACATACAAGATTTTTCCTTCCTCTAAGAGCTTTTACAGTTGACCCAAAGTAGCCTACTGGTAGCATGCTTCATGTTAGTTTTAATGATTTGGGCTCAAACTTTCTGCAGACCCGTCCCTCATAGGGAATATAAAGCCGTCGGACCAAGCCTGTTCTAATTTAAGCGTGTGCCTTATCCTGTCGATGAAACTATAACCTTGTAGTCCAGTTGGACTGTAAAAACTTATAAAATAAAAATATAATACCGAAAGTTACCAACTGTACTTACGGTTTCTGACTCTACTAAGAGCATTTTACCTGAAGTTGAAATATCTATAGTTTTGATTATTCTCTCATTTCTTATTGAAATATATATATCATTAATTCATATATATATATATATATATATATATATATATACAACTAAAAAATGATATGCATCGGAATGGGTATTTCTCAACTTATCAATAATCTAAATTTCAATGACGTTTTCGATTTATAATTATAAAATCTTATTTATGCAAGACCTTCTAAACAGATGAACAATAATTGAGTTAATGAGTACATTTTTTGAAGGTGTTATTACACAGATGACAAATAGAAGTAACTATGATAAAATAACTAAATGTAATCTTAATAATAGTCTGAATTGAAGAACAAACATTTCATTGCTGAATACATATATAATGTAAATTATAATGGTGTTCATATAAATATATATAAATATTTTTTATCTCGACATTATATAATATATAAATATGATATTTTAAAAAATGAAAGAAATACGATCATTAAATTGATTGTTCTCCTGTTTCAGAAGAAGTTTGCTGATAACACTGATATATATATAATATATATATATATATGATATATATATATAATATAAGAAAGTAGGAAAACGAAAGCTGAACAAGCATCTTCGCAGAGTCTAAATCATTTTTCTATTGTTTTTTTATCTTGTATTAGTGAGAATCTTATATATGTTATATATTTTATATATATATATATATATATATATATATAATATATATTTCAATATATGTAAATTAATTTCATCAATTGCAGCTAGTTCTTTCACGTTGAATCTTCTCAGTTAGTCATAATCTTAAGATGGGTCTTTCGATGACGAAACGTTCGAAAATTTATTGTATTCTTATTAGTTTTCTTTAGTATTCATATGATTACTGTTATGTGATTTGTATAAATATTAAATTATATATATATATTAAGTTAGACCATTAAAGGTGTTGAATTATTGAAGCTAGACCAAACCTCGATAAAAAAGAAAAATCATGTTAAATATAAGTGGTCGAGATAAGGAAAATATTCGTGTATATATTTATTGATTGAAACATCTCCTTTCACCGACGTTTCGACATTCATATATGTCATCTTCAGGGCAAGAACATGTTTGTTTTACAATTAGCACTATTATTAGTACAATTTTGGTTATTTTTTCTACATTTTATATAAATGGTAAGAGGAAGGTAGTGATTTGGTATATCAGGTATACTACATAAAATTTAATGTTTATATATAAAACAAGTAATGTTGAAAAAAGAACAGATTTCCAAGGTAAGATTGATCTCTATATTTTTGAAATAATTTAAAAGCAATAAAATATAATAGAAATAACTTTATGTCGATGTGAAAATCCATGGTAGTAATATCGGATGAATCAAATAACTACCTTTCTATTACCCTGTTTGGAAAAATGTAAATTGTAAAAACATAACCAAAATTGTAGAAATAATAGTGCTAATTGTAAAAAAACATGTTTTAGGTTTGAAGATGATATAAATATATGTCGAAACGTCGGCGAAAGGAGAATTTCAATCAAAAGACCTCAACCCTCAACAGAAAAAACTATATATATAATTTATATTATTATCTTTATTGCTTTTAATAGAACAATATCAATATAAAAAATGTTTGTTTATTTTACAATACCAACTTTTAAGCTATCCTCTGTAGTGCAATCTAGGGTGGAAAGCGTGGCTCATTTATTATTTGGCACCCATTTTAGTAACGGGGAAGCCACATTACCGCGTTAATTCTACATTGGCAGTCCTAAATTTTGCCTAGCTCAAGTGTATTTAGAGTAGGAATCTTTTATCATCTTACAGGCTAGGAACAGATGGCTTAATAACCTCTCCGAGGGATAAAATATGAAATAAAAATATAAGATCCTTATTATAGAAAATAAATTTACATTTCCTATATAAAAAACGTAAACGTGAATTAGTTTAAGAAGTTTCTTTAATTAAGCCTGTGTTTAGCGCGGTATTCGACAAAACACATTTTGTTTTGTTTCTTTTTTTATTTTATTTATTAATACAATTCCAAGATAAATCTATTAATATGGCATCTATTAAACGGTATGAAATGTCAGTTTAGTTAACTGTGGACACTATAGATTTGAAGCTGTGATTCTCAAACATCTCACATCACAACATGATTGCCTTCAAACTTATCTTTTTCACCCTGTAGCTAGAGTTTGAGCTATCTTTAATTTAGGTCCGTTCATTTTCTTAAATTGTCCTTGAATTCCGTACAGTGCAACCAAATAATGGCTATTACACCTGAAGGTTTCTTTTAGTTCGTGTTGCTCTGGGTCTCCATGAGTATAGTCTTCTCTTAAAGTTATCCAAGAGAAAGAGCTCCAAGAGGACAGATTTGACCTCTGATCTACTACGTTACACGAAAAATAAAAAATCCTGTCAGTAGTACATTTACTGATAATAATTTTGAGTGCAGGCCACTCCAGATTTTTTTATTTGAATCAAAGGTGAATACAGCTGAAGTACTCGGAATACTACTTGTTCAGTTTATTTGTTTTGTTTAAGTAAACTTGTTCCCGTTATGAATATTTCCGCTTGATTTTATTGTTAAATACTCCGTAATATATTTACTACACATTTTTGTTAAAATATGCCTAAAAATTTTGATGGTGTTCCAAAAAATTTGGAAAGACAGCAGGAATAAAAAAAGCAGAAAAATAATTAGAAAAAAAAGAGCCAAAACATAGCAGGGAGACGTGAAGAATAGTACAGAGATCAAAGAGATGTTGACTTCAAGATAATCAACAAAGAATGTCATGGAAAAAATAGTTTTTGGCTCCATTTGTTCTTTTCCCTCTATTCTATTCCATTTCATTACTATGTAGCAAAAGGCCAATAAGGTGCCTGGTTAAGACCAGAACTACCCTGTACAATAGTTCGACATAAAATTGAAAAAGAAAGGAGACAGAGAATTTAGGATAAAGTATTGGAGATCCTTTCAAGAACATGAACAGTTCAAAAAACGTTTGTTCAAGTTTGAGACAAAGCATCTTTTAGCTTGTGTGAATAGGTGCAGGAAAAGTCCAGACAGGTTTCCCAATTGAGCTCTACAACTTAACGGCCTCATGAAGAGACTGAGCCCTATTGATAGCGGCTTATGTCACCGATACACTTGCTGACTGTGAAGCCACTGTCATTGCATGAACAAATACCTCGGCTTGTATAACACAACCCTTGAGGAACTCACAACTTCAAAGCTGGGAAGAGCAGTATTTACCACATGTGTAAAACAAAAATAATAAAATATTCACTTTTAAAAGAAGAGAAACTGAGCCACACTTAATATATAACGTTAAACATTTTCTTTTTAATCGAAAAGAAGATTTCATTCGTTCTGCATCATAACTTTCGATGATATAACCATCTCTGGTCCACTATATTATACCAATATTTCATAACGATCTCCTCATAATATGCGTTATTTCTCTCTAATAACAACACAAATATTGCACACAACACCGTAAGAATATTTCACTTCTAGCAGTAAAAATACAATTGCAAACATATTAAGAAACTATATTTCATGTGGCTCTCAACACCACATTTCCTTTCTCCAAATCAAGATAAGGGTGTGACCTTTGACATCACATATATATTTCATATCAATCACGAATAAAGTCATCGATATGGTATGTACAGCGCATGTCTCCCATCTCAAGTTACGAATATGCCATAAAGTAGCTGTCACCATGCGTACATTTACTCCCTCTCCTCTCATGACATAAATATTTTTGAACGCAGTCATATGCATATTTCGTTTTCTCATCTCAGGATATAAAAATAGATGAGCCCTAGTCATCACCTTATGTCGTTTCATTATTCTGCCTAATCATATGAAAATTCGTTAAGGACAAGACAACATATTTATATCATTCTGTGGTAAAATGGATAAACAAACAAAAGTCTTCACACAAATGAAGTTTTACTCAACGTGTTTCATGTTCATCATCAGGAAGACACTATAATACAAATTATATCTAATAAGTTACAAAATTAGAGTGGAATAATAAAATTCAATTAAGAGAATTCAAGACATACCCAATGATGTGGTGCTGACGGGTTGGTCCAGTGAAAACAACTAGTAGGAAACAGATCCGCTGCGAAAGAGTGGGGATAGGCATTTAGGAGATAAGGTGACGGTATGCTTGAAAACCGTTAACTGAAATACAGAAGGCCAGAACCACTAATTTAGAGAAAAGAAACTTTTTTTTTATTTTTTAATATTTATATCAGTTCTCTTAACGAATTCTTGTTTCCTCTAGGTTAATGACTCATGAAAAAGATTTTAAATACAGCTAAATTATTGGCATTTAAGATTTTGATTTGAATCTAGGAAAGTAACCGAGTTTTGTTTATTTTGTTAGATTTTTATCAGATGGTCTGATATATGACGCAGCGATTGTTGATTTCCAACGATCACTGCGTCGTACTTGTGGTTACCTTCCCTTTGCTCTCCTGAAGACTGCGTGTTTTATTATTTCTTTGTGTAGTGCTCTGCAGCAGGGCAGTGATAACGAGGTGATTACAAGGGGCTCCAGATACCATCAGTTTACTTAGCACAGAGCCTTGAGTTAATCTCACAGCTTGGCTTCACTAAATAAATGGCTGGGATATATTTTTGTCTATAAATCACGGCCTTGTTCAGTTTAATACTTGGGCTAAGGGTTTAATGCTTGCTGATTTAAAGGCCTTCATGGATTAGCCAAGTTGTGACAGAGAGATAGATAAGTCTTCTGTCGTTAAAACCCTTATGACAGACAACACCGCTTCGACCCGATCAAATTAGATTTGGTTTATATTGAGTCGTATTGCAAGCAGAAGAAAGTTGAAAGACAATCCTATCTTTTGTTGCCCACTAAAAGTGGCCTTTAATCAAATGATAACTAATTTAGACGCTTTGCACCCCCCCCCCCACCCCCACCCCCCGAATCCTTTGTTTAAGTCCGCCATACCCGCTCATTCTACCCGTTATATTATAATCCTCAATTCTTGATTATTACTTTTTACATTTTATTGGCTCTCTTGAATATTATAATGCACAAAACTCAAAGTCAAACAGTCAAAACCATTAACATCTGAATAATACTTATATAATGTTGTGGTACCTCGACAAAAGAGTTTATTTTAAGAAATAATATTGCAGCTAATAAGCAGCTAAAAAAGTTCTCGAATCTGGAATTACTCATTGGTCGGAACAATTTTCTCCATAAAACTCAGTAACGCGTTCCAATCTCCCAAAACCATTCAAATTATACTTAAATATAAAAAAAAAAAAAAAAATGTAAGTAGTTAATAATAACAAGCAGAATGCATTATTTAGTGTGAATGGAAGATAATAAAATATAACGATGAACTAAAAAAGTCGTTTAATGGGACTGACCTGATGTTGAAGACTGATGTCTGTGCGATGGGAGATAAAACAAATTCAATACTACACCAGATGAAATAAAAAAAAAAAGGAATTAAGTACAAGGACTGCAATAAATACCATCCTGTTATTTCCCAAGAGAGTTTGTGGAATTTAATATTCTATAATCATATTTTCAAAAATAATTATCAGAATTCAATTTGCTTGGTGAATGTATGTCACACACAAACAATAAACTTACTGCATCAACAAATAAACATTTATTAAAAAAGGCCTGATATGAGAGTACTGATTTTTTGTGAATATTTTACGTAGGATCAATAAAAATGAAGAAAAGCAACACACAGAGAAAGAGACACACTTACAAACTCGAATTTTTGAATGATCTATCTTCCGGATATATATATATATATATATATATATTGAAGCCCACATATGGCTCCTAGGGGCACGCTTGAAACCTTGCTTGAATTTAAACCATTTTTTCATTTATTTATTTTTTTTTATATTTTTTTATTTTATTTTATATTATTTTTTTATATTTTTTTATTAATATTGTATTTATTTCCTTTATCTTTTGTTTTCTTCACCTTTATTCTCCTTTTTAAATAACAATTTTTTTTCTCTTTGTTCTCGACTTTTTAGTTCCTTTTTTATTTGTCTCCTTTGCAGCAGCACTGCTTTAGCCCTCACCCAGTGAGTTCTTTAGTTGACTGTCATCCCTCCGTCAATTCACTTCTTCTCCTAAGAACGACCGATATTACGGTCGAAATATTGACAAGTGAGTCTTTGTTATGTTTCAGTCTATGTGTCACAGTTTTATGTTTTAAGTATATATATATACAATTAAAAGAAACGGTCCAGCGGACTTTTTTACAATAAAATAAAAAACGAAGGAAACACACAGAAAGACACAGACATAACTCACATCGATATTTCGACAATCGTCGTCATCAGGAGGTGCGAAGAGCGAAGAGCGAAGAGCGAAGAGTCCCGCAGGAAGACAGGGCGGTACTGAACTCGGAAACCGCAGCCAGTACCCCACCACTTACCACCAAGCGGGGGAAGGGAGGGAAGGAAATGAAGAGCCAAATTAAGACGTAAAAGGAACGAGTAAAAATTATAACTATAAAAAATTATAAAAAAAAAAGTAGATAAATCAAATTAAAATTAATAAAAATAATAAATAAAAAGTAAAATAAAAAAAAATAAATAAAAAATAATAAATAAATAAATAAAAAATAATAAATAAATAAATAAATCATAAATAAATTATCGGTTGAGGTTGAGTCCGGGGGAAGAGCGAGCATCAAATAAGCATATGTATGCCTCCTCTGAAGCTCTTAGGGTAACTTTATTGTTGGATTCGGGGATCTGTTTCAGGATCTGAACCCTGAAACAGTCATTGAAACTGAGTCCATGCGAGTTCGCATGGATGGCTACAGGATAGTTACTGCGTTGACCGACTGAAGCCCTATGACCATTCATACGAAGGCTCAACTTATTAGAAGTTAAGCCAACGTAAAAGGAGTCACACTGAGTGCAATCCAGTCGGTAATATGACTTCCGTACATATAAAACCTACCAACTCCCAACAGTACCTCCATTACAATAGTTGCCATCCATCCCATGTTAAAAAGTCTATACCTCGATCCTTGTCCCTCCGTATTCACAATATCTGCAATAATCTCCAAGACCACAGACATCACCTTAACCTCTTAAAGGACAAATTTTCTGAACGAGGCTATCCTCGCTCCTTCATTGATAGTCGTGTTTTACCGGCTGACATCTCCCACCAACCCAGACCCAAGAGGGATAGAAGTAACACTTCCTTCTTCCTGACAACCTACTTCCCTGGCGCTTATAAGCTTCGTGCTGTTATTAAGGAGTCTTTTCCGATTCTGTCTACTTCTACTTCTACTTCTTCCATCTTTAATCACCCCCCTTCTATTTCCTACCGTAAACCTGCCAATCTAAAAAGCATTTTCTCTCATATTTCCCCTCAGCCTTCCAATCCTGTTCCTGGAATGAAACAATGTGGACGCCGTGGCTGTCAAACTTGCCTGATTGTAAATCCTAATCCTTCCTTCGATTCCCCTCTCCACCATAGTTCCTACCCGGTTCAGGTCAATTCCTCCTGTACCTCGAGCAACTGTGTTTACCGACTGGATTGCACTCAGTGTGACTCCTTTTACGTTGGCTTAACTTCTAATAAGTTGAGCCTTCGTATGAATGGTCATAGGGCTTCAGTCGGTCAACGCAGTAACTATCCTGTAGCCATCCATGCGAACTCGCATGGACTCAGTTTCAATGACTGTTTCAGGGTTCAGATCCTGAAACAGATCCCCGAATCCAACAATAAAGTTACCCTAAGAGCTTCAGAGGAGGCATACATATGCTTACTTGATGCTCGCTCTTCCCCCGGACACAACCTCAACCGATAATTTATTTATGATTTATTTATTTATTTATTATTTTTTATTTATTTATTTATTATTTTTTATTTATTTATTTATTTTTTTATTTATTTATTTATTATTTTTTATTTTACTTTTTATTTATTATTTTTATTAATTTTAATTTGATTTATCTACTTTTTTTTTTTTTTATAGTTATAATTTTTACTCGTTCCTTTTACGTCTTAATTTGGCTCTTCATTTCCTTCCCTCCCTTCCCCCGCTTGGTGGTAAGTGGTGGGGTACTGGCTGCGGTTTCCGAGTTCAGTACCGCCCTGTCTTCCTGCGGGACTCTTCGCTCTTCGCTCTTCGCACCTCCTGATGACGACGATTGTCGAAATATCGATGTGAGTTATGTCTGTGTCTTTCTGTGTGTTTCCTTCGTTTTTTATTTTATTATATATATATATTTATATATTTATATATATCTCAATGATCAAACAATAAGAAAATGGGAAAACAAGACCAAGATCTTTCAACCGTAACAAGCGGTCTCCGTCAGAGTCAAAAACCCAACTGAGTTTTTGATCACTGGGAATCCTAAATTTGTCCTAACTCATGTGTATTTAGAGTAGGGATCTTTAAGGAGTACCTGACATCGTAAATCCTCGGTACCAATGTGCTCAGATTTATTTACCTCTCACGTGAATAAATCGAGGGTCAGAGTGGGTATCGAACCCGGACCTCACAGTTTGGAGGTGAAAAAATTGCAACTGAACTGGCTCCCACTTCATTATATACCTTAGTCATCTGCTTATGATAAACTACAGTTTGAAATAAACATACAAATTTCACGTATAATATTTTTCATTTTTATATGTAACATGTTATATTATTCTGAGGGTATAGTGACATATATTAATGCAGCACGCTATAATATCCATGTATAAGTTAAACCGATAATAGGTTGCTTGGAGACACGAGTTCGTTGAATCAAAGGTCCTTGTTCAATAGTAATCATAACGGCATCATTGATTGTTCTAGATCAATGACTTTTAGTATACTATAACAGATAAATGGATATAGTCACAACAAAACAAATTAAATCATATTGATTTTTATGCATTTAATATTACAACAATAGCTTTCAAAATAAAAAACATCAATTTATTGTAACGAGTTTGATAAAGTGTTTTCTTATAGTAAGGTTGAATGTAGGCTACTCTGGATTTTTTTTTATTTAAATCTTTTGTTTCAAATGGATGAGGCATTCATTGGATACATATCATTAACCTCGGGCCAGGCGTATTTCAGCATCTCTAGAGGTACCCTCTGCGGCTTTGCTCTGAATAGCCACGTTTCAAGCATTTTAAAGTTCGACCCATACAAGGAGATCTTCACTGTGACGCTCTCCTTCACCTTACCGTTTAATATCTCTTCTAATATAAATCTTATCTGAAACTCAGTCCGCACTATTTTGCCCAATCCTTTCTAATAATCTTATTATCACACTTTACAACGAGATGGTTCTAAATACTTACTCCATACGTGTAAATGGAGCCAATTTTTTATAAGGTATCTATATTTTTTAGTTTTTGAAAGACATTCGTACAATTAAATAACAAATCATCAGATAACACTAAGCTGTTTAGTATAAAATAGTCAAGGCTTATAGAATTTTTATTTTTATTCATCGCTTAATCCATTTAATTGTTGATCAGAAATATGATTAATATGTTTATTTTTTCCAATTAATTGGAGACAAGATGTCAGAAGATTTATATAAGTTATACTAAATGGAAGGCTAGAGAATATTGAATAGGAAATAGATTAATTTTTTCTATCAAGTTAATATAATAGAACAACCTATCAGATCACGGACTGAACCAATAGATTACTTGGGTCTCTTACATTACCGAATGCACTTAAAATTGAAAGACAGAATTTATCCTCGTGAACTTGACATATAATGATTGGAGGCTGTGTGAATGTTTTTGTTGTTGTAGTATTGTGATGCTAGTGGGTTGCAAACATAACATTGGGTGATATTTTGGAAATTGTCATGGAAATGGTGGCGTAGGGTTAGTTAAGGTTAGTAGCGTAAGGTTAGTAGTTGGTATGTGCTTTGGTGTATGTGTATTGTGGTATGTACTCTGTAGGTTACTTTCAGTTAAACATTACCTGTGAAAGATTAAAAGAATATTATAACTCATTGCTTCCTTTCAACTCATTGAATATTTGATCATTCTAAGAATTGGAAACAGTCAAAGAAATAGAATATGAAAAGGCAATTAATAAATATAAATTCATGCATTTCGTCATTACCACAGAGGTTAGTATTATTAATATTAGAAATATAATATACCGTCTTACCTCGTACACTGCTGCTGTAGCTCTTGGGCCGGTTTCGGGAGTCACCCATCTTCAACCAGGTTTAAGATGGGTAACAGCCGAAACCGGTCCGAGAGCTACAGCAGCAGTGTACGAGGTAAGACGGTATATTATATGTTTAATATTAATAATAAATATAACATCATAGAGTCGGCAATAATTAAATGTGATTTTGGTTCTTCAATTAATATCAGTTTTAAAGTAATCAAATTAGATTAGTTGGTTATTTATAACATAATGCAGAATTGTATAAATAATATATCTATTATATATCTCTTCTTGTTTTTCGGTAATATTTAAGCATGGGAAAGGTACTTTTTCATTCTTTATGACAATGCTGCTTATATTTTTAAACTCTTCTCGGGTGTTGGAAGAAACATAAACTTCCGTATTTAGCATTGTCTTACGAATATTTCAAAAGATGTCAACATTTGGAGAGTTACATAAAAAATAATATGCATAAAAAATATAATAATAAAAAATATTATTTTTTAAAAATAATAACCTAATATTACATTTAAAAAATAGCAAAACAGCAGGGCTTAATGAGTCTCAAGAAGGTCAATCCAATCCAAATTAATTTTTTAAGATTCTAATAAATCTTTATTTATATTAAGTTCATATGCGTACATGTTTACATCACTTGCAAGTTATGTACCGTCAAAATCAAATGAAAAGTTTTCGTTTGAGACACGATATGCTAAACCTGTTACATTACTCTTATTTTTAAATTAAATAATATATATATATATATATATATATATATACATAAACTAGAATTTACAAAAGAGCACACAGAAAAGAAATCACTGAACTCACAACTATATTTCGATGCCCTCATCGTCAGGAATAGATATGAATCGCTCCAAAGGCTTGTCCAAAGTGCTTGGTCTTCCTTTCTGTTTTCTCCTGAAGATGGATTACCCAAAAATTTGAGTCTGCAAGTGTGTTTCCTTACTATGTGTGTTACTCTTCTTGAATTATGAACTCATATATATATATATATATATATATATATATATATATATATATCATTTTCTAATTACTTTCATTACCTGAATATTGAAATCGAATCGTTATATGAATATATTTTTGTCAGTTTATATGATTGATTGTTATATCAACTTTTATTAAATATAATTTAAAGAAGATGAGGAAAAAATGAAAAATTTGATAGGATGATACACTACTGATTGCGACTTTCAAGGTAATGTCCCTATAAAGAAATTACAGGAGGCGAGCAAGTGAAACTGAGAAGGTTCCAATGGACGAAATAGAGGACGTGAATGTGAATACAAGTAGTATGTGCGAGATTGAGATACTGTTTATTGCGCATTTAATAAATAGTTGATGGGATGAGTGAAGGAGAGTGAGTGAGTGAGTGAAGAGGGACAAGTAGCACGGAAGCAAATACACGTGGCTTGGAAGAAGCCTTTAATTGTAGGGATTGAAAAGGTCGAGTTAACGAGGCAAAGTTTGAGAGGGAGCTGGCGAATGGATGTGTTTGTCTCCGAAAGGAGCCTTTCAGAATTAAACCACTTCCGTGCACTGCTGCTGCTTTAGTAAATAGGCTCGCTTCTTAGCTTTAGTATCCTTGACAACGCCTCGAGCCTGCTTGCTCTTTACGTCTGCCTGTCTTTCTGAGAGAAAAAAAATCTCATATTAGCTAATCAAATCAAAATGTTTCACACCATAAGAGTGATGAAAACCACTTCTTTTGGACACCTAGTGATCTTCAGCACGTTACACCCGCAAGACAATTAACAACAATAGAGCAACTTATTACTTTTCGACTAACTAAACATTTATAAATTAAATGAAGGAAACCAAATTGGGCACCAGCATATCAGCACTGATGGGGTGAAGCACAGGGTATTTGCGCAGTGAATATTTCATGATACGCCTCAGAGAGGGAATGGAGCGCTGGGTGCGTCACTTTCCTCACCCTTAAGCCCTAGGAAGGTAAGAGATTGTCCTCATTCATTCTGTGCTATACTAGAAACACTTTAAAAACCAGTCAGATTGTTGGAAATGTCTAACAGTTCCTGCTCTTCCCTGTAGACCTCTTTGGGTCATTTCTAAATCTGACCTGATCACAGTTTCTATTATTGAATATATGCATATTGTTAATACCACTGAGGTTAGTATGATTTATATTAGAAATAGGCAAAACCGTCATACCTCGTAAGATGATCATGGAGTAGGAGTGTTTTCGGACGTTGTCCATCTTCGATCGCAACAAACCTTTGTTTGATCTGACCTCGGTATGACGGTTTTACCTATTTCTAATATAAATTCTATCATTGAGTTCAAATACATATATCTTTAAAACCAGCCAATCACGAGTTTGGAGATGGAGCAGTACCGAAATATTTATTGCTGATTTTCACGATAAATTTATCATTTGTTTGCAAATAACATAACTTAAAATCAAGCCAATACATTTTTTTAGGTACTATTGAAATAGATAAGCGAAATATTTTTGTGATTTTACGGTATTCGATTTGTCTACATTAATAAAACACAACTGTGTACTGCATTTATAACCTTTTAAAATATCACGAACTTATAAATACAATGAGTGCTTTTTGAGTTACGATTCTAATTAATAAAAAACTGTGTAGCATTAAACTTTAAATGTATTACTAATCAAAGTGTTTTAATTGTCTATTAAATAGCCTATAGTTCCATTGTAATTGGAAAGTTATTAGTATTAATTTTCCTAGCTGTAAGACACTGTTTATTCGCATCACAGCATTCATGCAGTAAGTTTAACTTTGGAGGAAAATCTCTATTTATATTAATTATGTTCACGCTGCTCTAATTTGAAGTTAAAATCTTAAACTGAAATCAAAGAAACATGTGGAGTCCCAAGTAAAAGCATTTGAAATGTTGTTAGTCATCAAAGAGTTTCACATAATTGACTGATTAAATTCCTAATACTGTTCAAAATAATTAAAGGATGGTTCTAATTAATATAAATCAATCTTATAAGGGATACACTCATTATATTTATGCTTCACTCATTTTGTAAATTTACAGCTTTAATTCATTATTTTCAGTGATTATAATACTAGGCATAATTTCTAAGTATACAATTCATAGATATAAATAGAAACCTTTAAACTAACTTTTGTATAAACTTTATTGTTTGTAGTTAATAAGTCTAACTTAAAGTACATTTGAACATTATTACAGACATGATCTAATTCATACATGTGATCCAGTTATTTTTATGTGATATCTTTACCTCATACTAAACGTTTGCGTATTTTTTTTTTTTAAAAATATTAGATGTCTCGTAAAAATTATTTAAGAGAAGAGTTCTAATCGAAAGTATTCTTTAATAGTGTCGAAAAGAGGATTACATGGTGCTCTTAATATAAATCAATCCACCCACGGTATTCACTCGCCTGTAAGCATTAAAGAATAGAGTTGTGGTTCGGCAGTTTTGTTTAAAAGTTCTTATTGCACGATTATATCGGTCAGGACTTACGTGAAGGCGCAGAAGTGCCTTGACGTAATAACGAAATTATTATAGATTAGTATTAGAAGACCTACTCATCTATAAGATAAACAAGGTGCGACGGATTTTTATAATAATATTATGTTTTCCACACTCTGTAGTACTAGTAATTTACATGGTTCAAAAATAAAATAATTAATAATAATGGCATATGAAAAAGGGTATACTTACCAATAATGAATACACAGTAACACAATATTAGAAACAGTGACACGAATGTTCACCAAAAAACTATTATCAAATCATTAAATTTATGTCACACTTGTAAGTAAATAAAACTTAATAAATGAAATAAATTTTAGATTATTTATTAAAGGATATATTTTTTTTTATGATCAATGATCTGGGATGCACAAACTTAACTTTTCGATCTAATTGCAAATAATTTTTATTGTTTGATGTACAATTAATCTGTCTTACTATAATGAAATTTAAACAATCATTATAGCACATAAAACAAGTAACGTTATAAAACAACACTCATTCAGATATCATTAATCATAATCATTTGATGATGAATATTCATTGCAATTCATTATATCAACAACAAATATTGTGTATGTATGTATTTTCCGTTATATATATATATATTGTTTGTTTCAATAGTTTTCTTAAAGGTTGTTTTCCTATTCTCGTTATGACATTAAGTAGATTAATTTATGAGCTACCAGAGTGGATTACAAGAAATTATAAGGCAAAAAGAACACCTTTCTAAGAAGATAATGAATGCCGAAGCCGCTGTACTTTTCAATAACATTTGTTTGAAAGAAGACTTGCTGCCAGTATATACTAATATATATATATATATATATATATATTCTTCCCTTCTTTAAATATAAATACTTTAAAAACTGTGTAATTTGTTTCACTTAATAATCTGATTTATTAATTGTTTAAATTATCATTTTATACAAACTTGTGTTTAAGCTTATTTTGAAAAAGAATTCACTTATTATCAGTTAGTTATATTGGCTTCTATTCACAATAATAAAGTTCTACGGATGAAACTTAATAGATATTGGGGATTTCAAGAAATACGTCTCCAAACAAAAAGTTTAATATGAAACTAACAAGGTGTTTCGAACACTTAGTGTTCTTCTTCAGGTTAACATCTACGGGAAGGTGTTAGAAAGTCTTTTTAACGTGAGAAAGGACTTTCTAAAACCTTTTCATAGATTGACTCTCAAAATAGCAGATGTTAACCTGAAGAAGAACACTAAGTGTTTGAAACGCCTTGTTAGTTTCATATTAAACTTTTTGTGTGAAGATGTAATTCTTGAAATTTCCAATATGAGTAAATACTACATTATAACAGCTAATGACTTAATAGATATTTTTCTTGGTTTTATGTTCCTCTATATTGATAGTCCAAAATCTTAAAGACAATACTCATGTTAAGACAGTATTACTTAAGAAATGAATAACTGTTTCTATGATTTATTGACATGATGGCTATGGGCACTAACATGGATCTAGTTGCACAACAATTATTTCAAAATAAACTCAAGTGCTCTTGATAGTGGTATGAGAATGCGAGCATTGATTTTATGTACAGGACATTTACTTCTAAAAATCAATCTCAAACCTCTGATAATGCACTTATTTGAATTAGACAAAAACCTGCTGTTGTGAATGTGATTAATATTTTATTTTTAAAGTACTTTTCCGTAAAATTGTAAATTAAATTTGACTCCTAGGTCAACCTACTTGAATTCAACCTGAGTGAAATATTTATTATTTAAAATACAAGTGCTTTATAATTCTGCTAAATCAACCCTTTTGCCACAAAGTTTGGACCAGCTTTTTTTTTTCTCTCATTAATATTCACCAGCATTTGTTTTTCTTTCCATTCCCCATTATATGCAAAGGCTAGCTTGTAACAATAAACAAACAAAACATTTTCAATCATTTTAATGTTGATGTTTCCAGTCTTTTAAACATTAGTTGTTCTCTCTTTTTTGAAAAAATTCCAATGAATTAGAATTCCAAATATTGTTTATTTATTTGTTTGTTAGAAATGCATAAAAGACATTCCAACCTTCAGTGATGTTTGAGGAGGGGGAGGACCCAGCTCATTTCGTAATGGACATCGCATTTAGCTATAGGAAACAGATATTACATAGTTCTTTTTCATTTGAAAATATTTACATTTCCCTAACTCAAGTTTATTAGAGTATACATTTTTAACCATCATCAGAAATCATAGAAAATTGGGACTGACATGACGGCAGTACATCCTATCTCTAAACAGGAAAATCGCAGAATCCCACAGAAACTAGTTACATCCTTTCCTGTGGTATATTTTAGTGCAACAAGAAAACTAGTTACGGCTAACAGAAATGTTTTAAGTATAATTTGAATTCATGGTAGGAATAACATGTGCTTCCTTCTGATGCTTTCCATGGTATGATAGATTGATTTAACCAATAAAATGCTCTAAACAATCTATATGTTGCACTCTTGAACATACTTTATATATATATATATATATGTTGCATTCTTGAACAGAACGTTATATCAGACCAGCAGAAGTGCCCGTCTTTGACTTATATTTTACAAAAAATCAAAGATGATACGTGGTATTTCAAAAATTGAAAAAATATATTTATTAGCACGTTGTTAAGTAAGTGCCTCTGTATGCATCATATTAGCTGTCTGTCATTCAGATGCATAGAAGAACAGAGAGTTGGAACCTCTGACTCTTGGGCAAGCAAACTACAGTTGACCATGTGAGAAAAACTTGGTCTCACTCACTTCAATTCCTGCAGTAGATAGAGTTTCCCCTTGCGACTTAGTTACCGTCATTGCGAAACAGACTCTGACTGGATATTGAAACCGTTTGAATTGAAAGGGATAGTTGCTAGGTATCAATAGTATGCGCGGTCAATAGTATCAATAGTATCCACACCCAGTCATGATATCAGCCTCTGTGACATATCTGTGCAAAGCACGAATTCGGAGTCGTCTTCCGTTGCACATTTTTGGGACACTCAAGTTTTGTAACAGTATGATTGGTGCTCCTATTTTAAGGTCTAAGTCATGAAAAAGCAGTCCAGGAGCAAATCAAAGCTGATATTTTAATTTAGTCATACACAAATCTACTGTTAAGTAGATAAACTACTGTTAACTAGTGGCTGAGTTTTCTTGTGATAAACTGACAAACAGAAATTTTTCTATGGTTAGATTCGGTTTCTCTAATGTATGAAACGTAAAGTTAACTTGAAACGAATCAGTTCTAAGCAATGCACAGACAAAACCTTTTTTTCTTTATATAGATGTAGATTTTCTTGTGTTTATTTATCATATTATCTTTAGGTAATATGGAGCATGTAATATTGACTCTTTTGTTCTATATATCGAGACGAACACATTGTTAAACTAATTCTTCGGTGATTGGATGACACTGATATTTCTTCATTTATGTGTCGATATTTTTCACTTAAATAATATTATTTAATTAAATTATTAATTAATTATTATTTATTATTATTTAATTATTAATTTAATACTTAAATTAATATTTTAAAACTTAAAGGGAAATATTAGCTCAAACCTTCAATGTAGAAGGATGTCAGATATATATGTATCAATGATATCAAATGGTATCAATGATAATATATGTATCAGTTGTGTGAAGTACAAAAAAATTCGAGTACATAATTGATAACTGATCAGTCGCTATTGGTTCCACCTCTAGAAGTGAAAGACTAATAAACATGTCCAATTAGAAATTTGAATTATGTCTAAATCTGACATTTTGTATTATATAACCAAGAAGTTTGGTATTACGTGTACTTATGGTATAGTTAAGTGTAGCCCAGTCTCATTTGTTTTTATGCATTTGCAAGTTTCTGAATTAGAACCAAAATAAATTAGTTATATTGAAATTATAAATTGAAAATCAATCAATTAATTAAACTGTTTACTCATTGTTTATAATAGTAACTTTACTTTCATGAAGTTCCGAGTTCAAACCTACAGAATTTATTAAAACCATTCAAAGCATTCACTCAAAAGGTTAAGTTTCCTTATTAAATTGTTCAGCTCTTTAAATAAAGACCTTTTAAAATAAAATGCAAAGAAAATTCTAAAATGGTTAGAAAGACGCTATAGGGTTGTGAGAACCTTTTCCTCTTTAATATAATAATCACGAAATTAAACATTGAAAAATTAAACCCATTGAATAATGTTATTGATATTTGAATCTGAATGCCCCTGTAAGAGGTTCTCATTGAATTTAATAATATTAAAGAAATAAAACACAAAGCTCTGTTTGTTCCTACATATTGTTTTCTACTAATTCTTTTTTCTTAAAGCCTATTTTGTGTTCTTTAAATAGTATAAGAACCTCTCAGTGCTTAAATCATCAAACCCTTAAACTTAAAGAAAGAGCTTAACTGGCTTTGAAAACCATAAACACACTCTATCCAGGAAATGAATGGCTCTACAATGATGGGTCTTTTAGTAGAACAGAGATTTAGGAAAAGGAAGGTTCTGCAGATTTTGTGAAAATAACAAAGAAATGGAACATCTCTTATTTCCAAAAAAAAAGGGAAGTAATTGCCTTGAAGATCATTTTTAAATCACCCGTTTATGAATTGCACAAAGAATACAAAGCACTTTCAACTAAGAAAATGAGAAAAATGTTTCAAATACTGTTGTTGCGAATTTTTGTGGGCGAACTGAAGTACTTAACAGATATACTTCAACAGTACAAACAGTAGTGTGAAAGATAGAGATGAAAACATTCTCATTTCTTCTGATAAATTAGTTGTACTTAAACTAAAAACTATGATTTACAAAAATAAAGCAAGCTTTGAGAATTTCGATATTTTTTTTTTCAATGTTTAAATAAATTATTTTTATTATAGTCAACCATCTAAGTAGCCTTAAAAAAATATCATAATGGGTTTTTACTTCATTTAATACTAAAAATGTTTACTGCATTGAAAATGCCTTCTTGTAAATGTTTCTGCAGTGCTTTGGAGATTTGAGTTCCATGAAGAAGAAAAATTGGCCACTATTTCGAGCGATAAACGACTTAAATAAACAATGGAGCTTACTAATTGATTCATTTCTAATTTAATTTCCAAGAGAATATACGGCAATAGCTTCATTAATTCTTGAAAACTTTCAACTTCTTTCTCGTGAAGTAAACAAAATCAAACATAAGAAATGAGAAAAAATTCGATCAAGAGAAGGAAACTCAAGGTATCACATATTCAACTGAATACAAATCGAAGAAAACACCAAACGCACGTTTTTCATTAAGTAGATTGCAAACAACTATTTTTCTATTATTCAAAGCATTATTTTTTTACGTTAAATAGATGACTTAATAGACTTCGAAACAGAAAAAGAATAAATAAATAAAGTTGACTTTTGATTTTTAAGGATTAAGCTTCTATCCACCAAATTTTTATCTTGTAACATTCAAGACACATATTTTGTTATAAGTTTTGCCAAGTGTGTTATGCGCTGCAGGTTGTGCAGGTGTAAAAACTTATTGAGAAATACCTCGACGGTAACAAGAAGTTTAAGCATATGTTTCGATCATGCCCTTAGCTCATAAGAAGACTGGAGTGAGATAGAACTCCTGTAACCTCATTTCGTTTGCTCCACTTCCACATTTCAATACCTCAAGTGCCAATAAGCATCTTTCCATTTGATTTACTGATATCTCAATAAGAATTTTTCCCTACCATCTAAACGTTCTTTGTATTCATGTTTGCCATTCAACTGGAATTCCTCTTCTTTTCATAAAAGCGTAATGAAACAACCCTTTTTATTGGAAACTGAATAATAAATGTTTGTCAGATCAATATTAGAGAAAAAAAAATGAATAATTTATATTGAAATATATGGCTTTGAGTATACACCAATCCAAATGTAGTAATAACGTTTCCGTCAATGTGTTTCATCTAGATCTTTGATCTTAATTTTGCTAATTTCATAAATGTGTCTATTATAAACTAGGCATCCAAACATAGATTACTTCGAGTTGAATGTAACATTTTAATTTCTATAAGCATCACACAAACTATGTAGTTAAGAAGTGAGATAAATAATTATTCATTGTAAGACAACATTTTTGTGTATAACCATTCTTTTTGAATTTAAAATACAGTCGAGAGCAAATATGTGTCTTTTATTTGTTAATTTTTGGCAGTTAGAGGGAGAGAATGTTTATTAATAAAATTCTCCTGAAAAAAACTACTTTTTATTCTGTGTCAGTATTTATGTTTCTGTGTTTATTATTCTGTATCTAAGGTTATGTTTCTAGCTGAAAGATTATCAAGTGGTTTTCATTGCAACACTATAAGCGAGAATACTTACTACTGTAGTAAAATTGTTTACTGGGTTCAACCATTTCTGGTTCTTCAATGGAACCCAGGACTGCTATCCACCCACTTCAATTTATTTCATAGCGTTTTTTTTATTACGGATATATCTTTTTCATCACAGACTTTCAATGTAAACGTATTGTTGAGTCCTTCAGGTAGAAACAAATCTGGCAAATGTTTCTATAAGACTGTCTACAAACCTTGTTTCAATAACACTTTGAATATTTCTATTGTATGATTTGACTTCTTTAAGACTTCAAATATATTTTTTAAAATTATTGACATTTCCGTTAACTTCGCTGCTTAGTGAGTGTATCCTCGCAAAGAACAGGTAATGATTTCACGAATTTATATAAAAGCCCAGTCTTGCTTGTCACAGTCACACTAAAGATTGATGAAGTGAGGCAATACTTTGCCAAAATTTGCATTTATTGTTCTTTTCTCTAGCTCATCTTATAAATAAATAACTTCAAATAAGATTCTATAGTTTTATTTTATTGTTGAACAAAAATAATAGATGTAGATGAAAAATTAAAGCCAGCACCTTCTTTTGTCCTTTTGTAGTTATACATATGTTCTTGTTAAATATATGTATTACATATAAGTATGTAAAGAATGCCCACATAATATATGGCAACTGAAGAGTACTGGCCAGTACATTAAGCTACTGAATAATGACTTTGAGTGACTTTATTGTTAAAAAAAAATTTAACAACATTAATTTTAAATTAAATATGATTAATATTAATTGAATATGATAAAACAAAAACATTAATGCTTCAGCTGTTTAATATTGGAAGTGAAGTGCAAAAAGTCCCCTTGGCGCAGAGAGTAGCGCCAAGAATTAAAAGTAAATATGTGCAATAAAAAAAACAACGTCTAAACAATAATAAGATTACAAAAATGGGACTAAAATCTTTCCTAGAAAAAAAAAACTAGTTAGGTTTATTATAACAGAAACATATTTTACATCTGGAATCAGTAATGTTTACCTGACTCCTGATTTTAATCCTGTTATGAACTGGTGACTGGTTCAGGAATACTTTTAATGAGTATAATATTACTTTAAGTTCGACAGAGGTTGTTGAAACAATTTTAAAAGAACGTAACATGTTATTTTGTGAATTTTCATTTTGCTCAATATATCAATTCATCTTAGTCAATAAATGCAAACTTATGCTATTCAATTAACACGAATATGTGAATTATAACTAAACTCTTTTAATAATTTATTTCTAGAATGTAACAGTTTTACCACTTCTATCTTCTTTGCTCTACCCTTGTCTGTCTCATGCTTTTCAGTAAATGGCTATGAGTCCGTCAATCGTTTTCATAAGTGGTTGCTCCGTTTGCCCACAATGGACTTGTGATTTTTTTTATATTTTAATATTGCTAACACCTCTGTTATTAAATATAAACATGCTGTTCATACCCGAGATGCTCTTAATATCCATATAAAAATCCGTGTTACCTCGCGGTAATCTCGTGTTTACCTCGTTGCGCCCGACCTGGACTACCTGCGCAATAGATCCAATGACTACAACTATTTCTAAGGTAAGACAGATTTATATAATAATATGCTTCTCCTATTGTCAGTCTTAGTTTCAAATGTTATATGTCCAATGAATTATTTATATTATACACCTCATTGTATGTGTAAATACATTGTTAACAAACTAGTAATTAGTTTTATTGTGTTCAAACTAGTGATACGTGATATTGTTGCTGAAGTTGAAAAAAAAAAGTTAAAAATTTTTGAACACAAAAACTTTACAAGACCATTAGAAACAATCTTCGTACCGGATTATTTATTTAACCATTGGCACACTTATTAAGATAAGAAATGATTATTTCATAATCATTTACACATTATTGTAAATATATGTAAGTGCAATACATTCACATATTTACATGAAAATAAAATAAATCATCGATTAGTAAACTCTCAGAGGAGTTGTATAAGCACAGTAACCTGACATAAACCAGAAATTGTGCTGAGGGGTATGAACAGTTCCGAAACCAGATTGCTAACACGTTTATTATAGGATTTCATTACACGAGTATACTAACCATATTTAATCTTTTGAAAATCGTTAGCCCAATACATATATTTCCAGAAATAGAGATTATTATTATCTTATGATAAATTATAAAATTAGAGAAAATTTCACAAAATAGTACAGTACAGTATGACAATGTCTAGCAAAATTCAATTTAACTACTTAGTAAATAATTTTATGAATTACTCTACTTGACTGTGAATAGTAGTAATTGGTAGATTACATTATTTAAAAATTATAATTGTAGCCTCAATATAACCACATGAATGTATGAAATACACATGATAATTACATAAGTTGGTAAAATCATTAGTTGTGCAATCCGTAATTGTGTGGTATTTAGTCATTCTGAGGTAAAATGCATAAACGAAGAAAAGTCTCCACACAAATGAAGTTTTATTCGACAACAATAACGCGTTTCGAACTCGTTGTTTTCACTGGACCAACCCTTCAGCACCATATCCCTGGTGTCTTCCTGATGATGAACACAAAGTGTTCGAAACGCGTTGTTGTTGTTGAATAAAACTTCATTTGTGTGGAGACTTTTGTTTTTTTATCAATTTTACCTCAGAATAAAGTTGGTAAAAGTCTTCTATGCATGATATTAAGAAAATAAATATTTCTTTTTTATTGAAAACATTTAATGAATTACGACTATGAAGGAAAATACTTGAGAAAAAACACAGTCTTAAATAAAACATAAAATATGTCCCATCGAATAAGAAAAGTATTCTGAAATAAAATCTACTAATGAGGTCCTATACAATTGTAATGATTGTAATTTACACGAAGGCGAAACCTTTTTGAATTCCCAATATTCTTTTCAAGTGTCACTATTTAATAATGTAAACGAGTTGTTCTTTTTTTTTTTAATAAATCATCTGTTTTAACTTTAAAGAAATCAAAGTTGAGCAAATTTTGTTATAAGTTGATTGTTTTATACAAAAATTGTAAAACCTCTGTCAAATGCTTTGACCTGTATCGCTTGTTCAAAATGATTTTCAGATTTCTTCATGATACAAGTAGAAATCTAAAAAAACTACTTTTTATTTTCAACTGCTAGGCATATTTTTGTGCCTTGAAGAGTCATATAAGAGTTAATTAAACTGTAAAGTACTCATGTCTGCCATAACAACGAGACATAATATTATCATTCTAAAGAAGCAGTATAATATATTTTAAGTGTGAACTTTTGTTATAACCCTACTAATAACAAAGAGAACTTTTAAACTAAAAAAAAAAAAAAAACTAAAAACAAACATTGTTAATGAAATACTTGAACTATGTGTAATAGAAAAGTAGAAGTAATCTCAAATGATAAGAAAAGTTTTATTGAATATCTTAGTTTAATATAAAAGCGGATTTAAAGCTTTGTCATTTTCTTTGGAAAGCTATACCAGTATAATACAATAGGGATGGAATAAATCCGTTGACAATACAGATATTATTCGATTAGTGTATATTTTGAAAGAAGATGCCATACAGGGAGGAGAATGGGATTATTGTGACAGAAGAAATAAATTTCCACATGTTGAAAGTGTTTTTTTTTGAAATAATAGGAATTCATGAAGAGCTGGTCCTATGTACAAATAACTCATCCATCGCCAGAACCGTGTCCTTTTATTTGATTTACCTCATCCTCTTTTATATGTTGTATAAATATTTCTAATTTTTTTATTTATAATAGATGGAAAACTCATAGCAAATAGTTGTGCGATACCATTTTGTATGGCACCTGCAAGTCATGACCCAGTGAACAAGTCAGTTTCATACACTTTTGACTCGGTCACCACAATGTTATCAGTTACACGGCCTTCCCACCGCACTCATTCTAAGAACTTGTAATAAGTGACAAGAACTACCCTTTACTCAAACAGGGTAGAACTAAACAGGGCAACACGTAACAAGTAACACGTCACTTTTCTGAACAGGATTCAGTTTATTTTAATTACTTATAAAGAAGGTTATAATTTTACTGAAGTGATTGACCTTATTTTAGTGTTTTGCAATACCTTCTATTGCGATTTGATTTATGTAACCTTAACTTTTGAGCATACCATAATAGAGCAAACGAGGTTATTGTTTTCCGCTTAAACCCACACTATAAAGCTTTCCGTACAGCGAGAAAGTAGAAACAGTATATGTAATAGTATCAAAGTAGACTTTACAGAGAAGTCTTTCATTGCCACCAGGGTAGGATTCTTCAAGCAACTGCTCATTACTTGGCATAAAAATTACCGAAATTTACAGAATTAAAAAGAAAGAGAGAAAAGAGGAACAAACAAGTCTAGACGAAAGGAAGAGATAATTCAGAGAAATGAGAGGTAAAACACTAAAGATTTCATGCTGGTGACGCAGAGTAGGTTACTATTGCTGAAACAAGCCCAAGAAAGTCAATAAATTCATATATCTCATATAGAAAATGAATAGCTCCGCCAAAAGGGCACACAATCGCTCAGACTTACTGCTCGCGGGAGGGAAGGCGAAGAAACATTCTACCCCAGTTTGGCACTTAAAGCGGCCATTGTGGCTTCCTTAGTTGCTGACATAATGGAAAAACCACCCAGGTATGATAAATAAATCCCCCACCCCTTCGCTCTTCCTTTCCCCCCCCCCCCCCCCCCCTACAACGGCAAGGTAAAGGCTCTGCAAGAACACTTCTACGATATATAGCCAATTCCAAGTTTAGCATTTATATTATTTATTGATGTGATGTTAATAACGTCAACAAGACATCTAACCTTGTCTTAATTAGTTAATTTCTTTTCTTTAGTTTTTTTTTGACATCTTATTATTTTAAAATTAGTTACTTTTAACATTTCATTGGGTTCAAAGTTCTTAGGCTCCCAAACTTTCGACCTGCGGACACCCCAGCCAAAAACGTGGATCCTAAGAGAGCAGCTAAAGTTGCTGTTGTGTCACCACAGTGAGAAAGAAGTTTTAAAAAAAGATGGGCGTTAGCCGAATCAGATTAATAATCATAAATAATCAGACTAATCAGACGGACTGGCACTCAAGCCAGAGCGGGAACGAGCGGCTTTCAAAGCTCGTGCACCCACCAAGCTTAAACATCTGCCCAGTGGTGCCTTTCTTAGTTCATGCCATGTAAGAACAACCACCCAGGCATGTTAAGCCCTTCCACCACGATAAGGTGAGGGTACATGGGAGGTGTGTTATCGTGACACGAAATAAATATAAAACCATTTGTAACTGCGGATTAAAGTAACATCGACATTATGTACATGATATGTTTAAAAGAGGGCCTCCATACTCACAAATAACAAGTATCATTGATTATGTTGAAAGGAAATATAAAGAATCTCAGTGATGAAATAAAAAGTCACTATCCAAACAAGAACAGTATATGTATTTCTCTGACAATCAACACTTTAGGGTCAAAGTACAACATGTACCAGAAACCGTTCAAGACAATTTTAATAAACTCACAAATAAAATTGAAGCCTAAACTTATTTTAGGGAACTTAATATTCAGAAGGTTGGGTTGGACATTATGTTAAAATCTCATTTCAAATGAATTTTGCCATGTATTTTTTTTTAAAAAAATCTGCTTACTCGAAATAACTACCGCAATAAATTAAAATTCAAGATGGTTTTTAGATGTACAGTATCAGCTGTACATGAAAACGATCCCTTTCTTTTACAAATCATTTTCATGATCCCTGACATCTTTCTTGTCATGAATGACTCGTGAATGAGTTGTTGGAAGCCCAATAGAAAGGTTCGTGTGAGTTTGTTATATAAACAAGTTTTTGTCATACCTCTTATACCCGCTGTCACTTTCATACCCATAATCCAGTTCGACTTTATTATAGCTTCAAACCTTCTCTGGCATTACAGTTGCTCACTATTTGTTCGTTTATTGTACGACTTTTGCTACAGATAAGGAATGCTGGATGCACTTTTTTTTTTTTATTGTCAGAGAACAGCATGCTCCACCCGAAGGCACCACACGCATCAAAATCTTCAATGCTACACAACAATCTCCATCATGCTATGCAAATACAGCTTAAATATATAATAACTAACAACAACAAAATAACTATAATGATAACAGTGTAATTGCCACTAGAGTATACAGATAATACAGGCTATTATAATGCACTGTTCCTACCCTAATACATTTTATTACAGTTTTCTGAATAGTTTGCACGTTTTCATTAGACTCCTATTCTTCAATAATACGAGTATGATGCTATCTAAAGACTTAGAGTGTAAAACGATTAATGTCATGATATCTGTACCTGCAATGTACTTCTTAGATAAATTCACTTTAATAATACGTAATAGCTTTTACTAATTGACGTTAATTACAACTAACGACTTGATATATAAGCTTCCAGGTTGATTTTATAAAAAGAAAAAAAAACATTATACTAACTAATATTTTTAAAATCCACTGGAAATGAAAAATGAAATATAATTTCTTTTTATATATTAGAAAGAATGTTTTTTCTTCAAAAAAAATAATGTATTGTATTTTTAATAAGGTAGAATACTGAATTTTGTCGTCTTTGAAACACCACAAAATTGAGATGAATACTTAGGAAGGGCATTTTAAAGCAAGGGAAGTGACATCTTTAATAGAAGGCTCTTCCTCGGCCAAACATTCACTTCTTCAGGCACACACTTAGAAATAATGGTTTTCATCCCTCACTCGTTTTCTCTTACTCTTTTCATATCATATTTTTTCCCTTACTTTTTTTTTAAATTTCAAAAAAATTCCTTGTTTTATTAATAGAGCAGCTCATTTCTATTTAATTTATTATAATAAAAAAATGTATTAAATAAATGAAGATTGTTCGTAGTTTAGAGATCAGGTTATAAACAGAAACATAACAAATAAGTCACAGTTTGTTTTAAGTATATATATATATATATATATACATTATTGAAAATGACACCAAATTTAGCTGATACCTGTTTCTTAACAAGTTTCTCAATTTTTCTAAATAACACTCTCGTTATTTCGTCTACACAATAAAGTACATCTCCTATGGTCGACATGTTTCGAATGATCAACATTCATCATCAGGACGTGAATAAGATCTAATGTGAAAACCTGGTTTAATATATACACAGAGAAGGTAGAAGGGGGGGTTTTTTCCATAAAGTTTAAGATAGTTGGGCGTTAATCTGTGGGGTGAGTGGCCTCCCGGCATGCGTCGCTACCTGCAAGGGTTTCTGGCCGCCCTTGATGCGAACTAAATAGCTTCAAAATACGGCTACTATTTTCCACCTGAATATTAAGGAGTGGCTTGAATTTTTGAATTAATAGAGCCTCTAAAATTTTCAGTCTATGGTGGTTACTCTCATTTTTTATTATTTTGGTATTTGCAACCAGCATCTCTCTTGTTAATTTAACATTATGTTTGTCCTGCGTGTGTTTTTTGGGGCTCCGGCCATTAGGTGCATGGTGAGCCTTCTTGATAGGGATGTGGTAGTCATACCAATGTACGAGTGTTTTTGGGTTTCACAGTCCCCATTAGTACATGTATACTCGTACACCAGATTTCTTTCCTTTAAAGTTGAACCCTTGTCCTGGTTGTTATTCTTAATAAACAGGCTACTCACACGTGGGCTTTTATAATAAGTGACCAGTGTTACTTTTTCGTTATCGTTTTTACAACTAACGTTATTTCTTATAATGTCTTTCAATATTCTTTCATCCAGCTTGTGTTGCTCTGAAAACTGGTTCTTATAATAAACTTTATGAACTATAGCTTGCCTATCTTCATTGATTCGCTTTACACTTCTTACCTGAAGGTATTGCTTCAATATGCGATCAAAAGTTTCATTTGAATAGCCATTATTGACGAACGCTTGCTTCGTTCTGTTAATGTCCCTGTTGAAAATTTCCCAATTAGATGCGATCTTGTAAGTTCTATGTATTAAGGCTTTAATTGCTCCATCTTTGTAGCGCTGAGGGCATTCGCTACGGACATTAAGGTAGGAGGTAGTATTGGATTTTTTCTTAAATACTGAGGTTTGAATTTCGTCATTTAATACGTTTATACTGACGTCAAGAAAGTTAATTTTGTTTTCTATTGCTTTTTCTATAGTGAATTTTAGGCAAGATTCTTCCTCAAATGCTTCTTTCAGCGCGTCCATTTGGTTTGTATTCCTTGCTATGACAAAACAGTCGTCAACATATCTGCAGTATATGGTAGGTTTGATATCAGCTCTCTTGTTCAATACATTATTTTCCAGGTGACACATATAATAGTTGGCAAAGGCCACGCCAAGAGGTGAGCCCATAGCGACACCATCAATTTGTACATACATTGATCCATCTATGTGGGTAAATGGGTTTTCCATAGTGCAAGCTTGCAGTAATTTATTTAACTGTTTTCTTTCAATTGCTGGTGGTGGTATATCACAATTAGAACAGACATAGTTGCATATTATTTCAATAGTCTCTTTAACCGGAACATTAGTGAACAATGACTCTACATCTAAAGACCCTATATTTCCTTCCGGTTTGATTTCTTTAATTATATCGAGGAATTCATCTGTCGAACGGAGCATATATTTTGCTGCCAAGCAAAAAACAAACTTTGACCTATAGATAAAAACATAACAAAGACTCACTTTTTAAAGTGGGTCTTCGTTATGTTTCTGTCTTGTATTTGGCTTGATCCAGCTATGATCTATACATTAATATGTATATTAATTAAATAATGTAATATAATTATGTTTCATGTTATTGTAATTAAACTCTGTATTGATGTAGCCCT